>CASHTH010000311.1:0-15537 GCA_030341885.1 Geodia barretti
TTTATAGGCTCAATGTGTTTGCCAATAATCTCGCTTAGCAAAGTTAACTGGCTCTCGCCCAACTTCAGCAGATATCAACAGAGATCTCCTCATTGCCAAGAGGCATCTGCAGCATCTGAGAAAAGAAGAACTGAAGGAGCTATTTCTGGAACTGGGACTCTTTGACGCAACAGTTCAGAACAATTTCGACAGAAGTCGAGACACTTACGCAGAGGATCTCATTCGCGCATGGATACTAGGAAAAGATGGAATCGGGACTAAAGAGGAGTACAAAGAAGGAGAAACGTGGGAAAACCTCAAGAAAGCTCTCAGGAAAATTAATCATCATGGAGTAGCTGATGCAATATGACTTGCTGTACACGAAGCATTGTATACTTGGTTTGAATCACCCATGTTGATCTCCCTTTTATATACCTGGTCATTATGTGTTGTTATCACTGAGAGTTTTCACTGCCACATGATCCCGTGTATTGGCTCATGTATTAGAGAGTCGGTAGACTCTCTATATGTGACCTGGCAAGCAAAAAGGGCCCTACTACGCTTTATTACATAACCGTGTAAAACGCGTAGTAAAGTTTACATGACATCATTTCCTAGCCACTTTTAGAATGCCACGAGCTTAGATCACATAATGTATAGTAAAGTATCCACAGCCACACCCTGCTTCAAGAACAAGGCGGTGAAAGTCGAAGTCCCACCCAGCGAGAAGACAGTCACTGTCGCTCCTTGTGGCCTTGTGGCCTTGGGATCGCCCTTCCTGAGGCACAGTGGTTTGAGCCTTGTGTTGTGTTCGAACCCCTACCAGCTGAGTTGCCCTAGTAGCTCAGTTGGTAGTATAGACTGCAGAGTGTCGTGGGTTCAAATCCCACTCAGGGCAACTCTTCTTCTTCTTTTCTTTGAAAATAAAGAACTGTCCTGGGTGTGGTTGACTTATTTGCCTTGCCTCCTCACTACCATGTTGTTGAGACATGCGCACACACTGCATACATTGATGTATAGCGTGATTTGTGTGTAGGCATGCGTACAGGAATTTCCACTGCATCAATGTACATAACTTGACCAGACCCCCAATTATAGGGTAAGTTATACAATTTTGCTCTATACTATTAGTGAGGCGAGTGATATGAGGCCACGAGCTGGTACCTTGGCTCGAAATCTTCCACTTCTCTGGGATACTGGCATCAGCAAATCCCTCTGCCTCTACCTCACTCCAAATGGGGAGCTCCACATCTACTTTGATGGGAAGCATATCAAGAAGATTGAGTCTGGTCTCCCAGTAGATGTGCCTCTATGGGGAGCGGTGGATGTCTCTGGTAGATGTGTGCAGATCAAATCTCAACTGCTTCTTAAACCACTGGAAGGAGAGGCAGGTGGGCAATTGTATTATGGTAAGCCCCGAAATTTAACCTGCAAAAAACGCTTTCCTCAACAACTTTCATGGTCCCAGTGTGTGTGTTTGTTTTCCATTATACTAGGCACCCTGCATAAAATGTGAGACAAAAAACTATGTGAGATTTTTTAATGTATACCAGGCTAGAGTAAAGTGAGCTTTATCCACAGCCACACCCACTACCCTTCATCATGCTGACGATGTCGCCCTTCCTCCAATGGACTGCTTCAAGAACAAGGCGGTGAAAGTCGAAGTCCCACCCAGCGAGAAGACAGTCACCATCGCTCCTCGTGGCCTCGGGATCGCCCTAAAGGTTCCTCCTGAGGCATTGCAGCAGACCGGCGCTCCTCCAACTTTTGCCTTCACAACATGCACACCCGAGTCCTTTGTCTATCCCGACGGCTACAAATCCCTCAGTCCAATCTACTACATTGCTTCCAACAAACCTCTCGAGGAAGAACTTGAAGTTTTACTGGAGCACAATGTGAATATCGAAAGCAGCGAGCAAGCAGAGGAAATGATCTTCTGCATTGCACAACCTCCCAGAAGACGGAAGTAAAGAGGTTCGGTTTATCCCAATACCAGCAGGAAAGTTTAACGTTGGGAGAGAGCATGGCAGCCTGATAACAAATCAATTGGGCTTTCTTAACGCTGGAACAAAAGCGACCGACACTTCAAAAATTGGTAGGGGTACTGTTCACTTAGGTGGTGCTTGTCAGTGACAATGCTGTTCATGTATACACTGTTGTACAGAAAACCGCTATGCTGTGATGTTCAGTTTCTCTAACGAAGATTGTAGCACACGACATGCTGGTATTTCAATGTCACTGGCAAACGAGGTCTACATGACGGTAATTTGGGTCTCAATTAATAATTGTGTGTCTGTTAACTGCCACCAAGGGGATTTGAACTCTATTTTAGTTCTGCATGCAACAACACAACTTGGAATGAGTTAGCTAGCTCTAGAAAAACTTGAAAGCACAAAGTTGCAATTTTTTCTCCAGAATTTCAGAGATTCATTGCAAGAGGAGTGGAAGACCTCAGTATCTCACAGATCAAGAGTTCCCGTTGTCTTTGAAGGTTCCAGTGCATGTGTGCTCCTTCCACAGAATTATGAAGGGTGGGAGATAACTGCAGACACTCAACATTGTGATGTGAGTGTGAATCTTTGTATATACCTCACAATGTGAATAACCAAATTTGACTTGTTTGTAGTTTCCTAAGGAGACATTGATTACGACGGTCGTGATGTCTGGCAAAAATGGACTACCCTCCTCGTTTACCTTCGCTATAAAGCTACCGGAAATGTCAAATCTGGACACTGCCGTTTGCTATAGTTGGTCTTACTGATGAGATTTGCTTTCAAATTCAGCTGAATCCAACTGCCCCGACTGTTGTAAACGACCAAGGTTAGTTTTGCAACGCAATTAATTTTAACTTTAAAAGCATTAATTTAGCCATAGAAAAGCCTGATCTGCTCACCTTGGATCGGTTGGGGGACATCAGAATCATGCAAGAAACTGCTCCCCACTATCGTGGCATTGGTACATTCTTACTCAAGGACAGGTATGGGCACCGCTTGCAAGCCATTGAAATGGACAGGAAAACTGCGGCCGATAAAATCAGGGAGGTATATGTAAAATGGCTGGAGGAAGACCCATACTGTTCGTGGGCAACTCTCTGTGAGTGTTTCAGAGAATGTAATCTTCATACACTCGCCCTAAAGATTGAAAACACACTTTCATATGGTTTCCCCGCCAACTTCACCAGCTGAAATTTATAGTACGTATAATATAGCTAATGATTGATTGCTATTGTTATTATAGGTCGTTACCCAATGAGTAATGCACCAATATCTCTCGGCTCATGGCTAGGTAAAATAATGTAAATATAGTAGCTAGCTGTGAAATAATTGGAGTTTAATGCTTGCAGGGGAGAGTCTACGTTCTTATTTCAGGAGGTAAAGAGATTCTTAATTAAGCCCATATTCCATACATATTATGTCCTTATCTTCATATTTTTTAGCTGAAGGTGTTGCAAGAATCCATTTCTAAGTTCTATCCATGTCATTTTCTAGCAGTTTTACTCTTTGTCTCACTGAACCTGTTTAGCAATAAAGTGCAAGCGCTCTGCGAACTGCGCATGCGCGGTACCGCTAATTGATGGGCTGGGCTAGGTCTCCAGCTGGTAGTAGCTCGCGGAGAGTCTGACACGGGCTAGCTACAGTAGTAGACAGCATGCGGGAGTCGATACACGCCCTTCGTTGTGACTTCTTGTACCTTCCAGAGCAAGCAGACCCGGCGAAGTTAATAAGCGCATGCGCGTTTTCCGCAGCGATATAGCCTACAATGGTGGAAGCGCTCTAGCTTTGCAACGGAGCGTTTTCAGAGAAAACCGTTCGAAATTTATGACCTTCATTGCCCGTTAAGTAGGTGGTATCCTTTGTGAGACGAACGAACACTCGAGAAGTGAGATGAGGAGTAACACACGCACACGCGTAACCCTAGCTGCGCATGCGCACCGAGGGTTATCTTGGTGTGCTCTCGGAGGGCGCATGCGCATGCACGGCCACCCGAATTACACCCCTACTACACAACCCTCCCTGTGGGGGCACAAAAAGCGGGCGACTCCAAGCTTGCGGCGACTCGTATCCACTTGGTTGCTTGACCTGTGGCTGCTAAAGTGGCTGCAACATGAGTTCCACCAGCGAAAGTGCGGAGCCCACGTCTCCACGTCTTTCTGCGCCGGACTTTAGTGATTGGTCCGTTCGGCCGATGCCACTTGACGCCGCTAAACACGGAGAGAGGGCGGTGTTTTGGGACAACTTCACGGTTTGCCGACCATCGTTGAACGGGAGAAGTATAAACGAGCACCAAGATGGCTGCATCGTATACACCAAAGATCCCATACCAATAGGCCACACCGAGCGCGTGGCGTATCACAGTGCTGGAAACTGCCAATTATGACACTGGGCTGGTAAGTCAAATCATGGCTAGCTAACTATTACCCCCTTCGTTTTATGCGTTAGGGTGCAAGCATAGATTGCAAGCAGTTTCGTACCGCCTGGCAGCCTTATGTAGACTAAGCAACTGGCTATTATGCAACTCCTGCAACCCCAGAGTTTGCCTGACCTAAGCTAACCACAAGTTAATCCTCTATCACAATCATGTAACCACATGAAGAAATTCACTACCAAACTTACACACTCTGATAAAAGGGGAACTTAGGGGAAGGCACATGTGTAGCTAGCTACATAGCAATTCTGAATGTCAAAATCTAGCTAATCAGCGATATCATATTTCGTTGTTGGTCGAACAGACAATAGGACTGACTCCTGCTCCACCTGACAAAGTGCCTCATACCCTTCCACTCCACGAAGACTTCTATTATGACATCATATACTCAAGGTAAAAGACCTTATATTAATTGTTGTAATCATGACAGAGTGGAAAGAGCGTCCAGTGCAAAATTACAAAAGTTTGGCCCAAAATGTAAGCTATACTGTCTAAACTTTGTGTTGCAACTTTGTTTCGTTACTGAATAGCTCCACAAATAGATTTCTGTATACACAATCTTATCAGTTTACTGTGCATGATATTATGTGTAAGTGGTATAAATTGTGCTGTTTTTCTAGCTGCAATGGCACATGATGCTGTATAATAGGATGTGTGTTGATCTTACAATTATTGTGCTTTCACCGATTACAGTGAGCCAGTTGATGGAAGGGTGCATGCAAACACCTTGGGTCGAAGTCAACGACTCTACTGGAATTTTCCCCAAAATAAATCCATTTGCCTCATCCTCACCGCTAAAGGAGACCTGCACATCTATTTCGATGAGAGGCACATTAGGAAGATTGCGTCTGGTCTCCCAGTAGACAGGCCTCTATGGGGAGCCGTAGAAGTGTCTGGAAAATTTTCACGGATCAAGTCTGAACTACTGAGTAAGCCACCCGACGGAAATGCAGGTGAGAATAACTGATCTGTAAAGCAACTCAATAAGTCTATGTAGATTGATTTCTACTACAGAACCCATCCCCTCTCCATTTACGAGCGTACACTGCATGCAGTGTTAGGCTGATATTATTGATGATTGTATGATACTCAGTTGTGTGTTACATTCAAGCACAAACGGGACATGTCCTGGATTATAATTTTGAAGATTACGGAATGAGTTCACTGAAAAAAACCTTACTTCTATCTTTTATATACAGCTGCCCCTGAGCCCCAGCATCAATCTATTGATGTCGCTCTTCCTCCATTGGATTGTTACAAGGAGAAGCGAGTGGTGAAAGTCGAAGTCCCACCCAGCAATAATACAGTCACTGTCGCTCCTCGTGACCTCGGGATCACCCTAAAGGTTCCTCCTAAGGCATTGCAGCAGACCGGCGCTCCTCCAACTTTTGCCTTCACAACATGCACACCCGAGTCCTTTGTCTATCCCGACGGCTACAAATCCCTCAGTCCAATCTACTACATTGCTTTCAACAATCCTCTCAAGAAAGAACTTGAAGTTTTACTGGAGCACAATGTGAATATCGAAAGCAGCGAGCAAGCGGAGGAAATGATTTTCTGCATTGCACAACCTCCAGAAGACGGAAGTAAAGAGGTTCGGTTTATCCCAATACCAGCAGGAAAGTTTAACGTTGGGAGAGAGCATGGCAGCCTGATAACAAATCAATTGGGCTTTCTTAACGCTGGAACAAAAGCGACCGACACTTCAAAAATTGGTAGGGGTACTGTTCACTTAGGTAGTGCTTTTCAGTGACAATGCTGTTCATGTATACACTGTTGTACAGAAAACCGCTATGCTGTGATGTTCAGTTTCTCTAACGAAGATTGTAGCACACGACATGCTGGTATTTCAATGTCACTGGCAAACGAGGTCTACATGACGGTAATTTGGGTCTCAATTAATAATTGTGTGTCTGTTAACTGCCACCAAGGGGATTTGAACTCTATTTTAGTTCTGCATGCAACAACACAACTTGGAATGAGTTAGCTAGCTCTAGAAAAACTTGAAAGCACAAAGTTGCAATTTTTTCTCCAGAATTTCAGAGATTCATTGGAAGAGGAGTGGAAGACCTCAGTATCTCACAGATCAAGAGTTCCCGTTGTCTTTGAAGGTTCCAGTGCATGTGTGCTCCTTCCACAGAATTATGAAGGGTGGGAGATAACTGCAGACACTCAACATTGTGATGTGAGTGTGAATCTTTATATATACCTCACAATGTGAATAACCAAATTTGACTTGTTTTTAGTTTCCTAAGGAGACCATTGATTACGACGGTCGTGATTGTCTGGCAAAAATGGACTACCCTCCTCGTCTTACCTTCACTATAAAAGCCACCGGAAATGCCAAGTCCTGTACACTGCCGTTTAAGGTAGTTGGTCTTACTGATGAGATTTACTTTAAACTTCAGCTGAATCCAACTGCTCTAAACAACCAAGGTCAGTTTTGCAACGCAATTAATTTTTAACTTTAAAAGCATTAATTTAGCCATAGAAAAGCCTGATCTGCTCACCCTGGATCGGTTGGGGGACATCAGAATCATGCAAGAAACTGCTCCCCACTATCGTAGCATTGGTACATTATTACTCAAGGACAGGTATGGGCACCGCTTGCAAGCCATTGACATGGACGAGAAAACTGCAGCTGATAAAATCAGGGAGGTATATGTAAAATGGCTGGAGGAAGACCCATACTCTTCGTGGGCAACTCTCTGTGAGTGTTTCAGAGAATGTAATCTTCATACACTTGCCAAGAAGATTGAAAGCCGCTTTCATATGGTTTCCCCACCAACTTCACCAGGTAAAATATATAGGGTGAAATTATATTACATAGCTAATGATAATTGCTATTGTTATTAACCCTCGGCACGCATGCGCAGCGAGGGTTACGGTAGTTGTCCCGTAAGTGTGTCTGTCTGTCTGTCAGTCAGTCTGTCTGTTACCACGTTTTCTGCCACCGCGCGCACGAAATCAGGTAAATAGCGATATGATCGGGTTCAGTGCTACACTGGGTTGATTTTTAAAAAGGTGATTTTTGTAAAACTACTATGTTTTAAAGTTATGGCGTGAAAACCAAGTGAACAAGCCAATATGTAAATTAGCACAGGCTTACCTCGACCGCGTCCGTTCGCTCTGTGTGTCTTGAAGGCACAACAAGTCACAACGAAGGGCATGTATCGACTCCCGCATGCTATTTACTACTGTAGCTAGCCCGTGCCAGACTCTCCGCGAGCTACTAGCGGGATACCACGAGTAAAGGCATAAAAAGCCCAGCCCATCAATTAGTGGTACCGCACATGCGCAGTTCGCCGAGGGTTTGCACTTTAGTGCTTTTCATTGAAAGAGTAGTGTTGTTGATTTGTTTCACCTTGCCTTAGGTTTAGCTACACCCCGAGATTCATTCAAGTATGCTTCGAGCTACAGTGACAGCTACTGTTTCTCCTCACAGGTCCTGAAAAGAAGACAAAACCAAGACGACAGAAAAAAGCCACCGCTGCTCCTCCTATATCAAGTATGTATTTTGATCTGTCACAGAAATTGTCAGTACTTTTAGAGAGAAAACTATACTCAAATTTCAATTAAGAGTGATTCCCTCTGTTTTTCAAATGCAGTCATAGGTGATCAACCAACCGACTGACTTTGATAAATTTTCCTTTATGAGTTGGAGCAAAAATAGGCCATGCAGGACCCTCACACCTTATCCAGCATTTTTTTCAACCTATTGAACCTAGTCTAATGAAAAGCACTGAAGTGCAAACCCTCGGCGTACTGCACATGCGCGGTACTGTTAATTGATGGGCTGGGCTATTAGTATGCGTTTACTCGTTGTCTTCACACTAGTAGCGCGCAGAGAGTCTGACACGGGCTAGCTACACTAGTAGATAGCGTGCGGAAGTCAATACTTGTGACTACTTGAGCCTCCAAGGTACACGGAGCAGATTAAGCCCTGTGCGATTATGCATTTTGGCTTTTTCGCTTGTTTTCACGGCATATCTCTCGAATGCAGTCGTTTCAGGAAAATCACCTAATAATTTTGCAGGCTCGGTTAGTTCTGAAGACGTTGGTATTGCTCACGGGCCGCCTCGTAGCCTGTAGTGCGAGAATGGCTGCTTATAGACAGACAGGCAGTCAAACGCACAGAACGACTACCGTAACCCTCGCTACGCATGCGCACCGAGGGTTAATAAAGTGATGTGTGTAGTCCACCCACTGAGGTCTCTAAATTTGCACAGCTCTTGCCTCCTCTACCACTGCCACCACTACTACCAACACTCCTGGTGAGTTCTGAGCTGATGTAATTATTAGATGACATTTCTAGCGAGTGGGAGCGATCCAACTACATACATACAGCCACTGGTGATCACGGGGAGGAGTATAGTTTGTCACATGGCCATCCTCCGCTGCTGGAGGTGTGCCTCTCGTGCGTGCGATGCCAACGAGAAGGGTGTGGTTTCCAGTCCTCAGCTGCTAGATGCTGCCTCCTGCGAGCTATGTCTCGTGCTGCTTGGCTGTTTCTGGAGCAAGTGCTGCCTCCTGCGAGCTCCCCTGTGGTAAAGGCGTAGTTGTGCTGGGATCGATGACAATACGTGTGGTCGCACACGTATTGTAAATGCATAGGATTGGACAAAGAGGACTGAATTCTATGGCTTTTGCCTTGGGAACTATACCAGTTTTAGTGGGTGGTTGGTTGTTTCTCAGTTCACTAATCACTTGTTGCCTAGAACAATAGAAAAGTGTATCATGTAGCACACTTCCTTATCAGGCAATTAGTGCAGCTGTCTGGCTGCGCCTGGACTGTCAAAACTGTTTAGGCAAACACACCTCATAATAGGCCTGCGTCGATTATTCTGGAATAATTTCGGGAATAATAGGTCCCTCTGGGAATAAGAATAATTCCCAGAATAATAGGTTGAAAGTTGCGACGAGCGGGCAACGGCGGCAACTCGCGGAAGGGCGAAGTGCGACTGCGAGTGCCGAGTGGACGCGCGTCACGCGCAGGAGTGGGTCAAAAGTTCAGAAACCACGTGAATAAAATGGCGTCGACTTTGTCCCAGCCTGGCAGCAGCACGGCCACCAACCAGTCAGAGGCGAGTGCTGCCGACGTCGACACTGCGGACACTAGCAGTAGCGAATCGGCTTTCCTGCTGAGTCTGCGTCAGCCTACTTCGTCGGATTTTGCCCGAAAACGACAACTACTCAAGAATCCTCCACCAGTAGGTAAACGAAGGGCTCGTGGGCATGGTGCGTTTGACCCTATCTCTGTTACCCGTCCCAACGTGTGAAAGAATTCCCAAATGAGAGCCTAACCCTATCTAACAAAAGGCTATTTTGTAATGCCTGTAGGGAGGAAGTGGGGTTGAAAAGTACCGTCGTGCGCAATCATGTGCGCTCAAATAAGCACGAGATGGGGAAAAATCGTTTGGCTAGAAAAGACGCTGTGGAAAGGGACATTGCACAAGCATTTAGAGCTGCCGAGGCTATTTCCGTTGTTTGTTAGAAGAGAATGCATTACGACTGGCTGACCGTCGTCAAATGGCCGACCTCATACCTTTTGTGTTATCACAAGAGCAAGAAAGTATAAAAAAGGAAATTTCTAACAAGTATTTGTCTGTTATATTCGACGGGACAACAAGGCTTGGGGAGGCTATGGCTATAGTGATGCGGTACATAGATGATGAATGGAGCATACAACAAAGGCTGATTTGCTTGAAACTACTTCAGAAGTCAATGACTGGGGAGGAAATAGCGCAAGTTGTCATGGACACACTATCTAGAGAATATGGTATTTTTCCTAATCGTCTTTTGGCATGCATGAGAGATCGGGCAGCGGTGAACAATGTGCTGTGCGGTTCATGAAAGTATTGTATAACAATCTACTAGATGTTGGGTGTTTCTCTCACACCCTGGATTTGGTGGGGGATAAGATTTGTGTTCCAACCCTTTCAGACTTCATGCTGTCGTGGTTAAGTCTTTTTAGCCATAGCACTAAGGCCAAGCTTCTTTGGAAGGAGAAAACTGGCAGGCCGATCCGAAGCTACTGTCCAACAAGATGGTGGTCAAAGTGGGAGTGCATGAAACAGGTTTTTGAACTTTTCCCTGATGTAGACAGCTTTGTTAAAAGCAATGATGAATTCTCACATACGACTCGATCAAAGTTGATTGCACTGCTGAACGACCAAGCAAAGAGGGTGATTCTAAAGGTAGAATTAGCTACAATAGTTGATTTTGGGCACCAATTTGTTACCACTACTTACAATTTGGAGGGTGATGGCCCGCTTGTGTTCCTCTGCTACGAGAGTATCTCTGCACTCACAGCAGCTTTGAATATTGCAAACTACCCCAACCTCAATGCACTCTCCAGAGAGCTAAGTTGTGGCAATGCAGTTACTGAGCAGCAATTGATAGCCTATGGAAAAGCCTGCATTAATCCAGCCATTCACTACTACCAACAGAGACTGAATGATTCAATGAAAATTCCACTCGAAGCGTTCAAAGCTGCCCGCCTCTTTGTCCCAGCTAAAGTTCAAGAAATGAACATTAATGCACAAGCTGTGGATAGTCTGAGTGTGTTTCCATTTTTTGACAATCTTGAACTTGAGCAACTTAAATCTGAGCTGCCAAACTACATTGCTGCATGTGAAGATGTCGATCCATCACATGACATTTTGACATTCTGGAAGAATCGTGCTAGATCATTACCTCATTGGTCAACGGCTGCTTCGAAAGTCGCAGTTGTGCAGCCGTCTTCGGCAGCAGCAGAGAGGGTATTTTCGATTCTCAAGCGATCTTTTAGTGACACTCAGTATGGGAGTCTCCAGGACTTGATCGAAACCTCAGTAATGTTGCAGTACAATGATCGTGATGTTTAATGTTATATTTATGTGCCTGCTCTGTAGTACTGTTTTTTTTTCATTTTTCAAGCGGAATAATAGGTAAATTTCTGTGAATAATGGGTAAACTTTAAAGAATAATAGGCATGCGGAGTAGGAAATTCAGAATAGAATATCCGGACAAATTGTGGGAATAATAGTCTCAGGCCTACCTCATAAGGAGCATCAAGTGTTTTTGGCTAATCAATGGCTGCCCAGGTAGTGCCACCAACGCTGCTCTGTCTATCTTGAAGGCACAAGAAGTCACAATGAAGGGCGTGTATTGACTCCCGCATGCTATCTACTACTGTAACTAGTCCGTGTCAGACTCTCTGCGAGCTACTAGTGTGGAGACCACGAGTAAACGGACACTAAAAGCACAGCCCATCAATTAGTGGTATAGCGCATGCGCAGTTTGCTGAGGGTTTGCACTTCAGTACTTTTCATTCTATTTCAGGACTCGCTACAGTTAAGGAACCGAGTTTTTCTCGAACACCTGCAATCGAAACATCTGAATTTAAATGTGATCGTGCAGCAGATGATGATTCCCTGGTCTACACTGGACGTGCATTTTCCTACGGTAGTACAACTGGTATCAGTTTATCTTTCCCAGCAGGAGAGTGTGAGAAACCTGTGGACATTTCAGTCCAAGTTGCCAATGACGACTACATCCTGCCATCGGGGTGTGACGAAATGCCAATAGTGAGTGATATGTACAAAATCACTGCAAGTGATGCATTCCTTGTTCCAGTGACTTTACGTATGAACCACTGTGCTGTAATGGAAGAGGAAGATTCTCTAGTTTTCATTGTAGCACATGGCTCCCCGCCACACCGATTCAACCTCTTGTATGGAGGCATTTTTCCTCCTGATGAAACGTATGGGGAAATAAAATTGAAAAACTTCAGTATTTTAGCAATACTTGCCCATAAATTGGGATGGAGAATGTCGCTATCCGTACAGGTATTTTATCACAAGAACAACACTGCTGCAACTTTTGTTGTCACAAAAAATACACCGTCACTCATTCAAGCTGTCAAAGAAGAGTATTCTGATGCTGTTCCAGGATCAAGCAACTCAATATTGTGCGACTACACCACAAGAGCAATTACCCTCTCAATACAAGCGAACCCACAGGCTGGATGGATTGTTGTACCGGATTTTGATCCTCCGCAGATTTTAACGCGACTAATTCAAGAATACAGGGAGGGGAAAACACCACCTTGCATACAATTGAATGTGAAATGGACAGGGCAAGGGAAACCAAAAGAAGAGGAACTGAAAATTAGAGTACACGGATGTTCAATTAAATCTTTCACCCTTTTCAGTAAGCATTTCATTCCATCATCTATAGCAACTCAGTTACAAAGCCAGCACCAACCACTAGTCCTTGGACTCCAGTCTACTGCTCCCCTGTCACCACTGTCTTCAAATGCCTCCTCTCCGCCTCGCACTCCAAGAGAATCACATGCATCCCTTGCACAACCAACAGCCATCCTTGTAAATGACCAAGGTTAGTTTTGCAACGCAATTAATTTTAACTATTAATTTAGCCATAGAAAAGCCTGTAATAATACGTAGTCGGCGGAAAATGCGCATGCGCATTATATTACTTGCAAATTTGCACAGGCTTACCTCGACTGGGTCCGCTCGCTCTGTGTACCTTGGAGGCACAATAACTTAGAAGTCACAACAGAGGACGTGTATCGACTCTCGTATGCTATCTACTACTGTAGCCAGACTCTCCATGAGCTACCAGCGAGAAACCGCGAGTAAATGCATACTAACAGCCCAGCCAAACAGCGGTAGACTATCTCGTATGCGCAGCTCGTCGAGCGTTTGCACTTCAGTGCTTTTCATTGTTCTTGCTCTGAAGCCATGCGTTCTTCACTGCACACTGCAGAAGCCACAATCTCAGAGGAACGGCCAGAGGAGAAAAGAGAGGCTGGTTTGGGCAGCCCTGATACCACCAGTGGTGACAGCAGTACACCCAAGCTTTCTCCCATGGCAGAAGAAAAAACTTCCATCCCTGTGTCCTCCAAGTTAAGACAAACAGGTAGTTCACGTGATAGCTCTAAGGACAAAGATACATGTTGCAACTTCTCAAATAGCCTAACGTCCTAAGGGGTTTGATAGTCTAGTTGCAGCAAAAAGGCATATCTGTTAGTATTGCTTTGTATGGACCATCATACCCATACATTTCGCTATTTACACATTCAGATCCGAAACGGCCACTGCGGGTTCTGATACGAAGGGCTGCAAAAGAAACTGAAAGGCACTAAAGTGCAAACCCTCGACGCAAAATGTGCACGTTTGTAGTTTTGTAAGTTAGGTGGGCTGGGCCATGCGTCGTCCGATGGAGCCAGTTGTCGCCTAACACAGGCTAGGCTACATCGTCTTGTCGCTTTATTTCTCATGATATTGTCTCTCAATGCAGTCGTTTCAGCCTTTTATTGTTCTTGATCTGAAACATCCACAAATTGCTCGTCAAACGTGAATTGCTGTGTTACATTGCGGACATACCTTGCTCAATTTGTTGTCCATCGAGAACAGATCAACACTGACTGAGGAGAGAAACTCAAGAACCGCTTGCTCGTCCAAGGTCAACGAAAACAACCACATAGCATCATCTCTCGAACGCAGTCGTTTCGGGAAAAACACCTTTTTATATTTAATCTTTTTGTAGCTCTGAAGCTGCAGGTATCGCTCATACGCCGCCTCGTAGCCTGTAGTGCGAGAACTCACGTGAACAGACGGACAGACAGACAGACCAAGTACCGTAACCCTCGCTGCGCATGCGCGCCGGGGGTTAATAAAGAAGACACCTCTGCTCCAAGCTTGAGTCCCCCTAAAACGTTTTATATTCAACACATTGGTATTCATTCACACTGTGTCCTTCGCCACTCTATTTTTCCCAGCAGGAAACCTAGTGACTACACCAAAGCTGCTTAACTTCAACCACCCACAGTTTTTAAACTTTGATACAACATCAGGTCAGTCTTTTTCACTGCATTCTGGCTGGATTTAAGTCGATCAATGCTATTTGTTTTTTATAGCTACTGAAGGAGAGAGAACTTTTGATGGATGTCTTCTTCCTGAATCTATGACTCTGTTGTCCACCTTATCTGACTGCACTAGTGAGGGAAGAAAGTTCACAGACGAGGCCAACGACTTCAGTCTGGACATCCCAGAGGGAGCCATTGCTGAGGGAGAGAGGCACACTGTTGACGTGGGAGCCGGTCTCTTTTGCCCATTCCAGTTCCCAGAAGGTCTGAGACCTGTGTCTCCCGTGTTCTGGGTCTGTGTCCGTGACAAGAAGAACTTCCAGTTCTCCAAACACGTCCCAGTCACCATCCCTCACTTCCTTAACCTTGAAAATGATGACGACGTCCAATCTCTGGGTCTTACATTTCTCAAAGCAGACCACGACAAGAACTCTGAGGGGCTGTATGAATTCAACCCAACAGATGGAGAGATGGACTTTCAAACTTTCAAATCACATGGAATTCTTCGAACATTGCATTTCTGTTCCCTTTGTATTGCCGCAAGAGACATACCAAAGAGCCTTGAAAAGGCATTGTTCTGCATTACTGCCGTTCTTCCACAATTCTCAATACCCGTCGGGAAAAGTATTAATTTATACTTTCTAATCACTTTTCTGAATTTAAAAACTTGCCTCAAGAAGGTAGACGATATAATAGCAACAATGGAGTTGGATGGACATAACACAAAACAGCTAAAATTTCAATTCAACACTAACACCAGAACTCCCGCACTAGAGATGGTTATAACACAACCAAAACACGGCAAAATTGGATTATCAGGAAACACAAAGGTATAATTATAATATAATATAGAAAGGTTTATAATAGTTGTAATTGTGACTGATACAGGTGTTTCGCAGTGAGGTGGATTTCTTTGTGAAAAGAAGGCTTTCAGAGGGAGAACTAAACACTTTGAAGAGTGATAAGTTCTACCCTCCACGATTTGAGGGCTACTTTGCTTCTTTCAGGGCGAATGCAACACTAGACGACGGCAAGATTGTCTTCAAAGGCGCCACCAGTGACATTGTGTACGACGTACACCTTGATTGTCCTACTGCCATTCCTGCTATTAAAGGTAAACTGTCTTGCTCTTACAACTTCTAAAATTCATATTATTTTACAGAAGCAGTGGATGTGAGTACACAGACCGAGAGCCAGCTCCTACTTGGTATGTGAGACACTTAGCTTTAAATTGTGGGATCAAAACCGCTTCTAGTTATGGT
>CASHTH010000313.1:0-22885 GCA_030341885.1 Geodia barretti
AACGCTTTGCTGTATGATTTGGCACACTGCAATGCTTTACGAACACCGTTATAATACGCAGTCGGCGTACAGGTATGCGTGTTTACTACGTATAGTAACGTACCCCGTAGACGCTCATGTCGACTTCGGTGCTGTCCGTTGAGTCTGCGGCGTATCCCTCCGAGTCGTAGCTGCGAGGGTAGTGTCTGTCCCTCGCGTGCATCGATGCGGCTTGCCCGGCGAGCAGTACCTTCTGTCCGACGTTGTACGCTTCTTCGTAAGACGTCAGTTGGCCCGTTAGAGCACCGTACCCCTCTGCGTCTTCGGGTTCGTCCTCACCTCCCGAGTAATCGTAGCCGTACGAGTCTCCGCGCTCTGTAAGTGGAGATGATAAAATTACGACTGCGCACTATAGAACTACAACCATACTGGCTAAGGCTACAGAGCGGAGCTATATATATCTCCACGCACGGCCGGATTATGCAACGTTCGTCGCGATTGGTCTTGCGACACACCACCGACCAGTTTCCGTGGGCAATTACTGCTGTAGGCTGGCCCGCCCCAGGAATTAACGGCCGTACGTAGATATGTAGCGATATGTAACCGAACAGGGTAAGAAAGTCTACCTGCACAGGTGTCGTCGATGTTCCATTGGATGGCGTGCGCGATGGGTATTCTAGTAGTATAGAGGCGTGGCTGGTTTTACGGGGCGTCAAAACGTATGGGCACACACGCAGAGCCAAACACCTTCTCCTTTTACAACAAGTAAACGTTTGGACCACTATACCTCACCCCACAGCTATATTATAGCTGACACTGTCTGGGTCGCGGCAATCTACACCGGTTCGACTTACGTACTATCATAACGCCGGTCGCGCTTTTAGAAACTTACGCCAAAAGTCTACTCCTTCCGGATCCGCCTCCATTGACGTTGTGAGATGAGCTCCAGCGATACGTGTTTCTCGAAGGTTCTTCGACTTTGGTAGTCTTGCGAAGTAGGTTGAAGCGTTCATACTAGCGGAGCTGCGAGAATTCTTCGGTTATAAGACGTCCTACAGCTACCAAACGGCACCTCCCCCGTGCAGACAGACCGCCGCCAAAGTCCCACGCAAGCCATATTCATGAGCTAGTGCGAGCGCATAATAACAACGTCACCGTAGACAAAAACTGCACACTGAACGATACTAACAAAATAATAGGAATAAAAATATATCATGATTATGGTGATGTTCATTGCGATTCGTCATCTCTGCTGTTTAAAAAACACTCATCACCGCATATTTTCCACTGCTGACTGACTTGTGGATTTTCTTTTTCCCTACAGAACAAAAGAGCAGGCAGTAATTATCAAATATCACGGAGAGAGAAAATAAAATATCACGCAACTAATAATCAAAGAGAGAAAATATATAATATCACAGGCAATATTGCAGAGAGACAAGTGGAACAAAGAATATTGCATGAACAAAGAATAGAGTCCCACCCAAGGTTTAGGCTACCGCAAGAAAGAAAAACTTTTGAAAGGAGAGTTGTGACTGTGTGCAGGATTACAAAGAGAACTAAGCGACAGCCCAGGTCGAGACAGAAACCAGAGTCACAACAGGGCTGCCAATCAGAGGTTTTCATCCAGAGCATGGTCAAAGAGAACTAAGTGACAGCCCCGGTCGAGACAGAAACCGAGTCACAACAGGGCTGCCAATCATAGGTTTTCATGGTCAAAGCTAATGACTCACACAGAGAGGTAAGCACAACAGAACCCCTACTCCTAATTAACACTTGGGCTTTCAAATGCCTAAGTAACTTAATCCTATTATTGGGTTAATGAGAAGCGCATAATGCATTTAGGGTGAATCCCTCCGATTTATCGTGTCTTTGTTTAAAAGATGCTTCTCCAATCCTGAATAATTATTAATAGGTCTGATAATTATTATTATACCATACGTAGTG
The DNA here is from genome assembly GCA_030341885.1 of Geodia barretti. NCBI lineage: Eukaryota > Metazoa > Porifera > Demospongiae > Tetractinellida > Geodiidae > Geodia > Geodia barretti. The sequence continues at coordinate 1,927 of CASHTH010000313.1, forward strand.
AGAAATTAGTTACCAAAGTCATATTATACTTTCCCATACTCCAATGAAACTCTTTACCAAACCGAAAACGACCGACTCTCGAAACAATTACCAAACATCAAACACTATATCTCAAACACTGTATACACCAACACCTGCCAGGAAGCAATTTCTGTGCCAGCATTCTCACGTGTTACTCCTGACTGCTTACTGCAAACGAAATGCCCAGTCGGAAGTGTATGTACGTAACAATTAGTATTGACAAGCCACAAGTCTATATATACACCGGAAAAGAGAAGTTAGTCAGGAAGAGGTTTTACATTCATCTGGCATTATTTTAATTTCCTCTATTAACATTATTAAACTTACGCCACATGTCTACCTAATTTTTTTTATAGGTGTGATTATACTTCGGACATAACAAATGACTAAAACATAACAGTTTAGAAGGCCACCCACAATGAAATAGTGGTCTATTATTTTTATTATCCCACATTTACCCTATGTGCAAGATCATGGAAATTCCACACTTGCATGTTCAGTAGCCAATCAATGCGTTACAGAATTAACAAGGGACGCAATCTTTTAAGTCACGAGCAGTGGAAAATGGAACTATCGTTTTGCAATATTTGGCGCTATCATATTCTGTTAATTTCCTCTATTTACATAAACACAAATTAACATACATACCTACCTAATGTTCTTAGCTACTTTTACGGGCGTGTTTACATTTCGTGCGGAAACGAATACCGACCCTGAAAAACAATGACTCATTTCAGGCGATTAAAAATTAAAAGATCATAACACGCCTCAAAGTCTCTTAATCCCTGTGCCAATTTGTGTACAATTAGTAGTTGTAGCTGAGTCAGGTCCTCCTTATTAGGAACAGGGGAGGGGTACCCACGGATCATCAACCTTGCTCCACACCAATATAAACACAGTCTGTTCAACCAGCCCCTCCTCACTTACACCATCCACTCACTACAACCAATTTCTAGGCTGGGTTCACAATAATTATGTTTCATTGCAAGAGAGGTGCCGCACATTAATTATAGGCTCTATTCTCGCAGCCTTTGTGACCTCCTGCTCTCCAAGTACATACTTTACTCACGAGATAGCACTATGTGTGGCTGAATATTATTATTGGTTTGCTCTTGTGTATGAATTACAATCAGCACATATTATTCCAAAGAACATGTGGAAGGAATGAGAGTATATACCAATATGTTTGGTCTTTTGACAATAGTGATGATATTGACTATATAGAATGTACATATGTACTTCATTTTGGCTCACTGGGTCTACATTTATTTGATGGGATATAATGGTATATACACAGCTCACCAAACTCGCTGCAAACCAACAGAATGCATCCCAACCGATTTAACCAGCCCCTCCTTAACATTTATACACCACTACTCTATTGAGAGGAAGAGGCACGAAATTAGAGCACATACCAATACGTGATTGATTCCCCCTAATGCCTGCAGTAGCGGTTCGATGGTGAGAAAGAATGTCGAGAATAGGTCCCTACTAATAGGTGACTGATATTTTAATGCCTTCATCGTTGTAATACACTTTGGCAAATATATACTAGATCCTCTGTTCATTGGCTCCCCTTTGCTCTGTAGGATAAGTTATTAGATGGGATATAGGGATATTTCAAATTTGGCCCACCACCAGTAAAAAAAAATCCCCAAAATCGGTTCAGTTGACCTTCTTTGAAAGCTAACTAATACTCAATGGGGGAGGCACAGAATACTGATATGTAACTGAATGAGTAAGGAAAGGGAAGATGGGCTTTTTGTTGTAGTTCAGTGTGTAGTGTACTGGACTTTCAGTCACAATGCTCCGAGTTTGACTTACGATCCAGGAAATCAACTGTCTTGACCTTGTGCTTACATACTATATACCACGAAACTTCCTTTTAGTATCAGTTGCCATAGCCCACAGGAAGTGGCAATCTAATTAGGCCCTAGTATCCTAATTAAATCAACACTACCTGCATATTATAGGGCTGAAAACTACATATGTGCTTAAGCTGGAAAAATTTACCTTTGGGATGCTCAGTTACTCTACAATTATTAGACTATGTCTAAATACGGAGCGTTCTAATAATAGAATCAATGGAACGTTGGCTACTAGTCACCCAACGACCGTGAAATTGGGTGCAAGTTTACACAGCTCAGTCGATCGGCATGCAAACGCGTCACCACTTCATTCCTTTGACAAACGCAGCACCTCATTAAACCTCTGAGAAAAATCCAGACAAACTATTTCATCAGCAAACCAACCCTTTTTCGTTAAACAAACATAGCAGAATTGCTATATACCCACCGCTATATACGCAACAGGCTTTGAGAATAACACCACATTATATACCAACCACCTTGTGAAAGTAAACAGCATAAAACGTTGAGAAAGATAACCACCCTTTTTCTATTCAACGCGCAGCTCATGTTGAGACGAAGCAACTATTTCATCATCAGCTTTGGTGCATGTTTATAACAATCATTATCCGAATAACCCACCTCCGGGGGGTAGCTCAAAGTGGTTAATTACGTAACATCTTCCCCCCGAATGCCTTATAAGCCATTTATAAGAACACTCCGGCAGTCTTAGTGGCTGAGCGTGGTTTTGCATTAGGGAGCACCGAGGTCCTTTGGCTACCCACTGCCACGGTGGGGGTGGCATGCTTACATACATCTGCAGAAATGGTTTATTGGATAAATCGATTTTCCACTCAGGATATTGGCACCGTCCGTCAACTTGTTGGATAGTTTCGCCTAATACGAAACTTCTGCGCGTGTTTTACAAGTCCAGATTAGGGGGGCCGGGGGGCGTAAGGGAGATAAATGCAATATCAACAATTAAGGGAGATTTTAAAAATTTCCTCCATGCTTTGGTAAGAATGTCAACATGCCTCCCCGCTTGTGTAAGCACTCTTTCAGTTATCGTAATTCCTTTTGATAGCATGTGCAAGACAGTAACGTATGAGGTAATTAGAAAAGGGAGTGTTTTATCCATGAGTAAGAGTGACATAAGGCTCACAAGGGAACCTGATTTCAAGTTGACACTAGCTGACAAAACAGTTCAAACGTGTCAGTGGCTGTACGGCCGCTGTCAGGATCTGGCAAGAGTCAGTATTAATATCAACTTTGGGAAAAATGGATTCTCCCAGCCACAAAGGATGGTTTTTCAAGAGGAGGGCACATATATAGAAAATGTGCTCTTCCCCACGAAAAGCATGTGACACCAGGCTGTATGAGACCCCTAAGCCTACGTATGTACGTATGTACCATTAGCTCCCATGTCGATCATACTGCAAGTATCAGTGGTGTGTGATGATGATAGTCAGGAATTTCCTCCGTCAACGACACATATCTACATCCTCCCCATCACAGTCTGGTGGGTTAGCTCCCTAGCTCCTTTGTGTAAATTCTAAACTAACGATGTGTGAACAGAAAGTTCAAGGGGCATTTTATCAGTTTCCACTCCCAAATGACCAGGTTTTCAGTTCTACCATATATGTACTGTGTGACATAATTATCGTGATTTCATCTACGTAGGCTTAGGGATCTCATACAGCCTGGTGTCACATGCTTTTCGTGGGGAAGAGCACATTTTCTATATATGTGCTCTCCTCTTGAAAAACCATCCTTTGTGGCTGGGAGAATCCATTTTTCCCAAAGTTGATATCAATACTCTTGCCAGATCCTGACAGCGGCCGTACAGCCAGATTGGGCGGGTGCACTCTCCACCCATAATAATTATAAGCAATGTCGTTGACATGGAAACCCACATTAAATCTTCAATACGTACATCTACGTCAGAAAAGAGATTTAAGGCTAGAAGGGTGTACGGTTGTGTATGAAACTAGGTGTACGTAATACTAGAGAGCATGGCTAGACAGACTGTCTTGCGGTGCTCGCTGCCCAACTCCCTGTGGATTTCAAGAAATCGAGTTAGCAGAACTGTGTCACATCGCAGCTTGATGCACGACACACGCCCGGCCGATCCCGGTCGCCACGACAACCCCTCAACCACACCACAAAATTCGTGACTAATTTGTGCAGTGTGTCGTGGGATTTCAATCAAACCCAAGACATAACTGACGCCACAAGGAATGTGTATATACTTAAAATCCGCATTATATAGGATTAATGACATTAATTCAGGCAAAACTCCAAGAAATGTTTTGCCGTCTCTCTCTCTGGCCATCCTAGAGCAAACCACAAGGTGATAGATACCCTATTATCATATCGCTATAATTTTCCACTGACCACTAGGGTTATGGGGGAGGGATGTACACATACACAGACAGAGACAGTAATATTGATCCTTGTCTAGGATGAATTCCGAAATCTATCATGTTCCAAAATGATCCATCGTTTGTGCCCACATTTTGACCGCATTTGGTGGTTTGTGGATTTGAGCGTTTTCATACTCGGATGGCCGTTCTCATACTCCCACACACACAAGCTTTTCTCTTCCTCTCTCTCTTTTTCCTTTTTTTCCTAACTCTCCCTGCACTATCTCCCATGCATGCATGCTAAGTGAGAGTATACTGTGCCATAGCACAGTGGTTTGAGGTTTGCCTTGTGTTGTGTTGTGTTGTAGATTTGAACCCCTACCAGCTGAGTTGCCTTGGTAGCTCAGTTGGTAGAGCACTCGCCTAGACTGCAGAGTGTCGTGGGTTTGAATCCCTCCCAGGGCAGCTCTTTATTTTTCCTTGAAAAAAAGAGCTGTCCTGGGTGTAGTTGATTTGTTTGTTGTGCCTTTGCCTTTCTACCTCATGGTTTTCACACACAATGTCTTTCTCTCCCCCCTCTCCCTCTCCCCTCTCTTACATGTGGCGGGACACCAGAATATGATATTGACGAAACTTTTGCTCTTCGTCTTCCGTATATCTTCTGAGACTCCGCCCTCTCATCCTGACCCACTGCGGTGTCGTCAAGGTAACCCAAATGGGGCCAGTGACTGATGACGTAATGTCTATAACAAAACAAAGAGAATAGTTTACAGCAAATGCAAACTTTCTTTAAGTACATACAAAAATATTTCAGAACTCCCAAAAATGTCTAAAAATACTAATTTATTGATGAAGCTTATTTGTAAAAACCTTCAAACTTTTGTAGCAAGTTGCCCCACACACATACCTTTGCATGTGGCTACACTTGAGAAATGCTAAATCTCATTTATCTAATGGTCTAGTTTCCTATGTAGATAATACAACACACCTATAGTCATAATATTCCTGCCTGGAGCCTCCGTTGAAGTAACTGGGAGCAGCTGCATTGTTCATCATTGACAGGTGCGATAGCCTGGGGCAAGACACCGCCAAGTTCTCGACAAACAGCGACAGGTTCGTAACGTCGTTCCTGTTCACCCAGAGGACGCGCAGGTTGAGCAGGCTGGGGAACTTGGCGTGCGAGTCAAGCCGGTTTGAATCCAGATTTAGAGTGGTGAGTCTGTCCAGTCCACTCAGACACCGCAGATCTCTTCCACAAGGGAAGAGAAAAGTCAAGGATATGCAATACCAGCAGAGAGATATGTTGCATACTATAAAACGAATGCAACACATTATTGGGGAACGAATGCGAGTGTGAATTTCAGCCACGTTATGCACATTTAGTAAGGCATCATGGTATGTTAGAGAGACAATGTTGACATATAGACAGAAAATACTAATCTTTGTTCCGGCAAGGAGATGTTAGCGCTATAAGGAAGTAATTAATATTCATTAGTCAACGCAGTCACTCCCACAAGAGAGCATTCCGACAAAACCGCAGGGGTGGTCACTCCTCGTGAATATCATTAGCAGGTTGTTTTAGTTGGTGCATATCCATAGCAACCAGCTGGAAACTTGTGCCAACACAGGGGGCTTCATTGTAAAGGTATGAGTCGAACAATTTTAGTTTTTCCATTGTTTATGTGGATCAGCACTGTTAAAACGTACATGTCATCACATGGTATTTTCAACATGTATTACTCACTACTGCATAATCATATTTTTAGTCACATGACAGAAAGGCATGCACATGCTTTTCAGTACAGTATATATATCACACTGACCGTGCACTGATCCACTCTTTTCACTACTGCATCAAATGATTAATACCAGTACACTAAGTACATCACAACGTAGTGTTGCAGCTAATTGGAGGGTTAGTATCTCCGTATACTACAGGGTACGAAGGAGGGATACGAGATGTTGTTGTGGCTAAGGTCGAGAATCTCGACGCTCGCGAGTCCCGCGGACACCTCGCGAGGGATTTCCGTCAGTTCTCGGTAGGCGAGGCTCAGGTAGTTGGGCGCCGTCTCCAGGGACACCGGCAAGAGCGAGCGAGCTCTTCCAGAACTCGTCATCTCCGTAAACTAAACTCAGGCTTCATTCGGAGTAGGGGGCGTGGTTTTCGTTGACACGCATGCGCAAACCGTGAAACTGGTTGTGCAAAAACATGTAATGATTCAAGGCCTAGTCTGTCAGTGAATGTAGGGCCTTGATAAGATTCCCCTTGTGTTCTCTGAGACTCCTTTCTGCTGCTGACTTTGATATCTCGAGCTCCCTGACCTGCGAATTGTACCAGATTCGGTATTTTTGACGAATGTATATACGCATCTGTGTAGCTCTCACAATCAGTTCAATGTCTTCTTTTTTCACCACCACTTTTGCCAACTCTTTCTCCCTGTCAAACATCACGATGACGGACAAAATGCATAGCTATGAACATTACTACCTCTTCGCTTTCTCCTCTCTTTTGTTGGTCATGTCGTCTTCGATATTGGTCACTGCCTGGGAATAAAAAAGCAAAGTACAGGGCTCTCTAAAATTACACTCGCTTGCGTACATTTTGTAGTCCCGATATGTCCTGTTCCTCCACGTAGTCAGTGACCTTCTCGAGTCCCTGCGCCTGCTCGTTGAGGTACTTCTTCTTTTGCACCTGTCCCTCCTCCACCCCGTCTTCTGCCAGCTGAGGCTCCGCCATTCTCTCCGATCTTTTCGTGTTCTGCGGACGGACGTTCTATATAACGCGCACCTGCTGCGCATGTTGAACTTTGCACCGTATATTCGAGATGCAAGCTGCAAGATCGCTCGGAGGCAAGATCAGAGGCGTTTTGCTGGACCTTAGCGGAACTCTGTACATCGACACAGCTCCCACTCTGGCCGCTGTAGAAGCGCTAAACAGGTGCGCCTCGCGGGCCCCCGCGGCAGCAGCAAAGCGGAGACGTTACGTAACGCCTACTTTTCTCATTTCTGCAGGTTGAGCGAGGCGGACGTCCATATTCGCTTCGTGACAAACACAACGAAGGAATCGAAGACCGCTCTCTTCTCGCGGCTGAGGGACATAGGATTCGACGTCTCGCCGCACCAGATCTTCACCTGTCTCACTGCAGCGCGGGCTCTCATCGATCGAGAGGGTCTGACTCCCCATCTTATGCTTGAAGACTCGGCCATGGAGGATTTCGCCGGCGTCAAGTGCAGCAGTAGTAAGCCGGACGCGGTGGTGGTTGGACTCGCTCCGTCTCAATTTGACTACGAACATCTCAACACTGCTTTCAGGTATATATACTTACAGAGTGAAGCATGAAGTAGAATGTATGTTTAACTCCTGAAGCTGGAGTTCTTTGTTTGTTTGCATATTATACATCAGTAATAACTGGTAGATATGCAGCATTTTTATTACTATACTTCTTCTCCATGCTGCTCAAACAGCTACTGAAACATTTCTGCTTTGTTTTCCTGATGGCAAATTGCACCATTTTTTGTACATCGTTGAACGCTATACGTATCCAAACTCGCATTCACACAGTTTGCTAATTTGCTAATAATAGATATCTATTAGATGGGGCGAGACTAATAGCCATCCACAAGTCAAGATACTACAAGACCCAGGATGGACTATCACTAGGACCAGGTCCGTTCGTTGCAGCACTGGAGAACGCTAGTGGAGTGGCTGGGGAGACTGTTGGAAAACCAGAGCCGGCCTTCTTCAACTCTGTCCTGGACGAGATGAAGTGTAGTGTCCAGGAAACTGTTATGATTGGTGATGTAAGTTTGCAATCCTACAGCGGAATGACCTGCCGAATAAAAGACATCTCTCTATCAACAACAACAACACCTTAGTATATATGATTTTGTATTACCCGTACAAGACCCCTCAGAATAATTATAAAGATGTCCCCAATGTGTGTCTTATTAACTGTATAGTATGGTCACGATTGTTCAATGTGCACAGGATGTGGTGAATGATGTTGGAGGAGCACAGGAATGGGCATGAAAGGAATTCTGGTCCAGACAGGTACTATTGAGATCTTTGTTGACGGCTCTCTAATTTATTTCCCCAAAAACAGTTCTTGCATACAATTTCACCCCTGAAAATGAGGACACCTTCAATGATATGGATCCTTGCTTCTGTCCCATTTGTGTTTGGATTAAGAGCCATTTCTTTGTGTGTGTGTGTGTGTGTGTTTAATGTGTGGTTTGCACATAGGGAAATACAGGGAGGGAGATGAGGAGAGGATCCAACCTCCTCCTTGGAGAGTCTGCAAGACTTTCTCTCATGCCGTGGACCTTATCCTACCTGACTGCAGCTAGCTATAGCTATACTATACTGCTTTTTGCAGTGTCAAGTTTGTTTTTTTTATGCATGGAGGTTTACACCAAAAAAGTGTCGGCTTTCTTCTTTTATAACCTCCACCGAGGACGCATGCGTGAAACGTGAACCAAGTGCGCATGCGCAAGTACACGTTCGAGGTAGGTTTCAGTTCTCTCCACTTGACGACGGTTCCAAGCTCATCATGGCTTCTACTGGCGAACTGCAAACAGGGTATAGCGTCTACGTACACCGCATAGTAATGCTGCGTAACCTAATCTTCGTCCCTAGCCGTGCGGGAAACGCTGGAGTCGAGTGGCGTGATGGGCCGGCTGAAGGCGCAAATCAGAGCTGAGGTGTTCAAGGCACTGGAAGACCAGGTGCGGCGAGGGCGGCACAACATGTTCTTCTGCTCCACCTTTTGCAGCTGTTGGTGTCTTTTCAGACATATATTGCATCACTCGTCTAGCTACTGCTATTAGCATTTCTAACTGGCAGTGGGCTGAGTAGGGGGGCCTTTATATACAAGAAAATTGGATGTAACACACTTATGCTACCTAGGCAGAATAGTATTCACTTTGTACTGCTTTGAATGGCTATAGATACCCACTCTTTTCATTTTTCAGCTTTCCCTTGTCTCTAATGTTTTATTTTCAGGGAGGAGTGAAGTCTCAGTTTCCAGCAGAGGAAAACATGGTCATCAACAAACTGATCAAAGACTATCTCCAGTTCAACGGATACAACTGTACCTGCTCTGTCTTCCTGAAAGGTCTGTTGTGTGCGCTCCCAGTGAAAATTTTGTAGGATAGCTGCTCTTGCCTGGCTATGCGTAGAGCATAGATTGCCACAGATTTGAGGCTTTACTATAATTATAGTGAATCACATGCACGAACAATCATTTTTGGGCTATGCTGAATATCCTTGAAGGCAATGACCTTGTTGCACGTGAGACAATGTTGCATGCAACTATTGGGTATATACGATAGACCGTGGAAGGAACTATTGCGCTCCCTCATAATACCCATACATAATTATAATTATGTGAGGGGGCATGGGAAAAGGGACCTATATGGCTGGAATGTGAAGATTTAGGTTTTTGTGGTTTTTTCACCCTCAAAAACCTAATTTTCACATTCCAGCCATACAGGCCCTTTTCCCATGCCCCCTCATAATTATAGTTGCATGTTGTGTTCTGTTGCCAGAGGCTGGGGAGCCAAATGAAGAGCTGTCCACAGATTTCATAGCACAGGAGATGTCTCTTGGGTCTCCTCAACAGTGCTCCATGTAAGAGCTCTATATAGGAATGTCATAATTATAATATAGGAGTTGGTGAGGTGTTCTGATCAGTAAGATCCTTACGTCAGGGGTTAAAGTGCATGCGAGAACTATTGTTGGGGAAGTAAGATCCTTACGCCTTGTTGAGGAAGAAAGTGTCGTAAAAGAGGTGTCCTCACCTCTCTGTGTACACAGACCTCTACTGTACCAAATGGTGGATCATTTCAAGAACAAAACTACTATGGCTTCATCATTACCTCCCAAGCCACACCCACCTACCACTGCCTCATTAGTGAACCCTGCACCTATAACTACTCGTGACCTTGGCAACCAACTGCCCTCGTCAAGCAAAGAAACAGGTATTGTAGAGAAAGACAATATGTGAATTTCTGTTATTATCTCCATAATTATCATACTTTCAGATGCTAGTAATCCACCAACAATAGTGATGGAAGGGTTAAAGTTAAGTTGACACAAAACATTCCATTCAACACACTCACAGTGATATAATATTGCACACATGAACAATGATATTTCGAACGCACCAAAAATGTAATAAAATAATATTTCTGGATAATAGTTTGTGAGTTAGTAATCACTTGTCCAGTCAATTTTGATTGACAGCCCTGTCAAATTTTGACCTCTTGGACAAAATTTGCAGGGACGATGCCGGTTCTTTGTCCGAAAGAGCAGATGAGCCACTCGGAATTGACCTGCCCTGTCACGGTCATAATATCTCCTTCCGAGAACGAGAGTTCGTCTCCGTCTTCTGCTATGTTGGGATAGAGTGCCTGCATGTACCTGCAGATTATGAAGAACGAGTTGAAGTATTTTATATATAATTATACCAATAGTTCCTCGATCACAATGTGACAGTCCTAAATTTAGGCTTGTTACTAAAGATAGATATATAGGATTACATTTAGCCCTTATTCACTGCCACGTTTCTCACAGTGGAACTTCTTATAATGGACACTCATAATATAGCACCACCCATCTATGAATGGGAAAAACGGTTGCGTTGACAGAGTTTCTTACTTTTTAGAAGGAGCGTTAGTGGGTGGTGGGTGTGGTTTTGGTTGCTCAGACGCTGCTTCTGCTGCCTCCTGGAGGCTGGAGAGATACAATACTTGATTATTAACAAACCTACCATCACCACATATTTTTCAGTGTGGGTCACACTACGTAACTGTACCTTGTTGCTATCTTTCTCAGCCACGATGCTGCCCTTCCAAAACCCCTTCTTTCGCCCTCTCCCTCCCTCCTCCCTCTTTCCAACTCTGCCGTGACGCTGCTCATAGAGACATCGGGTTCTTCGATAACCCTCTTGTACTCCTTCCTCTCTCGGCCCTCTCTCGCCTCAGTCTGAGAGTCTGTATCTTCTTCTTGTTCTTCTTCTTGTTCTTCCTGCCAGACCGCTGCTATCAGGTTGTTTGTTCGCTGACCCGTGGCCGCGTTTTTTACGACAGTGACACTCAATCTTCTTGGTGGTGTGGTGGAAGAGGAAAACTGGTGGCGAAGGTGGGGGGAAGGAAAGGAAACAGACGAACAAGCAAAGAGGGATAGACAGAATGAAGCTTTATTAGGTACATGTGGATTGAATACGACTGCAGTGTAATAAGTGTCTTTTGAATATTGAAGAAGAAGAAGAAGAAGAAGATGAACAAAACTCCATATCATAGCCCCATACATCTATGATGCTAGGTACCATGCCAATCCCTATATACTAAGTACTACCGTACTTAGTGATATAGAGTTTCTCTGACATAATATTGCAGAGGAAAGGGTCGTATCATATGCAAACTTTAATACATCAATTCCTGCTTATTTAAGCAGATACCCATGGCATCCAAAGGCAGAACTTATTTAAGTGTCTTTTGTGGTGTGGTGCTCTTTATTTGGAGTCATCCCTGTAACAGTATTATTCTATATACCTTGGGAGAGACGAGTGGGGATGGTGAGGGAGAGTTGTGAGGAGGTGAGGAGTGAGGGGAGGGACGGGGGGAGGGGTGGGGGGAGACGGTGGGGGTGGGGATTCTACTGTAGTTCCTCATTTCAGGACACACTGCCAGCAGCTCCTACAACGAGTATACCACAGACACAGATGTAGTGAACTAACTTGTTATTATTCTGCACAGTCACACACTCAGTCATTCACCACTCATGCACTCTTTACATTACACTTGTGTACTGCGCATATCATCTATCATGCTGATCACTCTGGTGTACTCTGCTTTATTATTTCACTTTCTTGAGCAACGAATTTTGTGCTATACCTGTTTGCTTTCAAAGTCAATGGACAAGTCGAAGGGCAGGTAGTTGAGTGGCTCCAGGTCTTGTAGCATGTAGCTGTAGAGTTTCTGGTTCCAACCATTGTCGGTGGCCTGGACCAGCAGGGCCCACGACTGGTAGTACTTGGATAGTGTGTCTTTATGAGGGAGAGGGGGAGAGAGAAGAGAGGAGGGAGAGAGAGGAAGAGGAGGGAGGGGGAGGGGGAAGGTAAGGGAAGGGCTGGACGAATCATAAGTTTGTGGAAACCGCTTGTGCCAAGAATGATCCACCTACAAACTCGCAAAGCTCTGACCACTTGCCACACACGCAATAATAATAGTGGCACCTCTGTTTGCTAAGGTCTATGTACAATACATAATACACAAGTGCATGTCCTTCATAACTGGAGAAGAGAAGTGGAAAGAGGGAGGGAGTGAAAAAGAAAAGAGGATAGAGAATAGAAAGGGGAGGGAGAGGAAGAAGAAATGGAAAATGGTGTTAGGAGAGGAGAAACTCACCATTCAGATGAGGTAACATCTGAAGCCATTTACACAGTAGGCCGCGAGACAGACACAGACAAACGAATGTCCGAAACTTTGTGTTGTTGTCTCGCAGAGCTCGCAGCGAGCCGATCGCCTGCACGACTTGGACCAGTTTCTCCACTTCTTGGGGCAGGAACAGCGAGGCCTCGCTTAGTTGGACTGTGTTAGAAGAGAGAGGGAGGGAGGGAGGGAGGGAGAGAGGGAGATATCTTGATGTTATACGCTACTGTTTTTCTTTTGAGATTCATTAAAAAATAAACGGATGATTTGGTGGCTGACCTTCTTGGCAAAAGGCCATCGTGACTTTCCAGATGTCGTTGAGAATGAGTCGCTGGATTCGGTACGGTCTCAGGCCCTCCAGGATGACGCCGGCCAGCGCGGAACAGAGACGGCCACGAACCGTGTACCCTATACTGTTGTTGATCATGTCCGACCCTTTGGTGGGGGAGGAGAGGGGAGGAGAGGGGAGGAGAGAGGGAGGGAGAAAATGTGAATTACATGGGCAGCTCTTCTTCTTTTCTCTTTCAAAATAAAGAGCTGTCCTGGGTGTAGTTGACTTGTTTGCCTTGCCTTGCCTTTCTACCTCGCTACCAAGTTTTGTTGAGACATGCACTGCTTATTATATGTACGTACTGTATGTAGAGTGCACAAGTAGGCATTCTGTAGTGTGCAAGAGTTCCTTTATAAACCATATCATGTATAATAATTATACTCTTATCACCTAAGCTGTATGCGTTGCGCTAATATGAACTTCTGCAGGAGAGACGACGTCTACACTCTACGTACCAATTCTCTTCTTCTCCTCGATGTCTCTGGTTTTCTCAAAGTGGCTGACAATCTCGTGGGCGGCAGCTCCGACCTCGGTCACCAGTCTCTTGCGATAGAACTGAGGTGAGTTCAGGGGAGGCGAGCTTGGGAAGAAGGTCGGTGAGAGAGAGAGAGAGAGAGAGAGAGAGAGAGATGTGGCCTTAAAAATGCTGCCTGACTATTATATATAGTACGAGCTCTAATTTTTAGGCATGGCAGTGTTGCATGAAAAAGGTGTTCATATAGCGTAGGGGTTATAATACTAGGCGCTAATACTTTATACATAAAATTCTGCTTATTAAAGAAGATACCCACGGTGTACAAAACCTTTTTTTCCCCACATTTGAGTGTGTATTAGATACATAGGAGATAGGAGATTTATACTCTTCGTTGTTCATGGAACAAGTTTTCAGTATAATAAAAGTGGGATAAAGTATTATAAATGTACATACCCAATATCCATGTCATCAACCCCCACGTTCTGAGCGTGCTCAGTGCGATCTGATTCTGAACGACTGTCGATCGAGGGGGAGGGGGTGGGGGGCGGTAGCACGTGCCACCGTTTGGGGGCCGTGGAGTGGTTGAAAACTGCCCGAATGCCACCCGGCAACACAAATGTCTCCGTGTGGTCCGAGCAATCAAACGGTAGGGGTCGTGAAAATTCGACCCCTCAACAAGGTGCCACACCCCCCGATCGTTTCTCACGACAACCCCCGATAGGGATAAGAGGTCCATTGTTCGTTCGCTGGTGTCACTGGCAGTTGATTCAGATGCCAAAAGAACCACTTTTAGTATGTTTGGTGACCGAACCTCCATCGGCACTTGGGGTGGTCTGTTTTTGGTACCCGTGGTCTGCTGTGGTTCCGTAGTGGTCTTGTTGGTCGTGTGCGGCGGTGCTAGCAAGGACACATCAATAACCATTGGTTTTAACCCTGCAATGAAAATACTTAAAGTGTCTAGGGGTTCCATAAACCATTACAGCATAATTTTGAACATTAAAAACTGCTATATATAGCGATACATCCAAAACCTCTGAAAACCTGGTGCTACAATGTACAGCAATCCTTACCTTCAGAATTGTCTCCTCCTCCCCCTTCTCCCTCTTCTCCCTCCCTCCCTCCCCCACCGGTGCTGATGACAGCAGCCATCTTGGACTGCAGTGAGTCGTCTGTTTGCCTCCCCGCCCCTGTTGCCGTGGCGACCGTCATCTCCTCCATCTCCAGCTGGTGGCTTCGATCAAACAGCCGCTCCAGACGATCCTCGTTGTCACGGTAACCTGCCCCTGGCGGCTTTGACGACTGGAATGGAGTAACTAAAAAGACGAACGAAAAAATCTTACACTTGCCAGAATTACTCTACTCTATCACTGTGGTGAATAGAATACCTTTGTTAACGAGACTATCTCCACCGGTATCAGACAGGAACTTATCAAGTACATTTCCTCCATTTTCTGGACCTGTATAATATACATGATGACAGATGCAGGTGACAGTTACGTTTAGTTCACACAATGTAAAGTCACTGCGACCCGTGAAGTGATGCAATATGAATATGAAGCTGTACCGATATTCCGTAAAAGACAATATCTATAATTATACGTGAAACTTTTGAACAAGGGACACCCTTGGCGAAATCTTCATTCACTTATTCAGAGGTAACAACCTATTAGTACGGGACAGAATGTACAGTGTCCTAATTTTAATAGGTGTTCTTCATCGGAAGGGTAATGCTATGTGAAAACTACGAGGTTGAAAGGCAAAGGCACAACAAACAAATCAACTACACCCAGGACAGCTCTTTTTTCCAAGGAAAAATAGAGAGCTGCCCTTGAGATTTGAACCCACGACACTCCTTCATCGGAAGGGTAATGCTATGTGAAAACTACGAGGTAGAAAGGCAAAGGCACAACAAACAAATCAACTACACCCAGGACAGCTCTTTTTTCCAAGGAAAAATAGAGAGCTGCCCTTGAGATTTGAACCCACGACACTCCTTCATCGGAAGGGTAATGCTATGTGAAAACTATGAGGTAGAAAGGCAAAGGCACAACAAACAAATCAACTACACCTAGGACAGCTCTTTTTTCAAGGAAAATAAAGAGCTGTCCTATGTACGTATCACTATACCGTGTTCGTCAGTGCTCCTCCTGATGGTGGGGCTCCTTGTCCTGGCTAGTGCTGGATGCTGGTTGCCAGGGGCAACGGCAAGAGTGCTCATGTTGCCACTGACAACAGCTGGTTCACTATCAATACTGCACGAGTCGAAAAAAAGATGAAACATAAAAAAATTAAGAAAATCTTCCACTTACTGAATGGTTGGACCACTTCTGTTTTTCTTACTGGCATTCCGTCGCTGTAGCAACGGACTTTGACCTTCGTCGGGTGACGACGACGACAATGCTGGTGTTGTCGGGAGCAACCGGGGGCTCTTGCATCGGCCACGCCCCTCTCGTGATGGGGAGGATAAGGGGGAGGGGTGGAGGGGGGAAGAGGTGGAGTTTGCGGAGGGCATTCTCTTCCGGAGGCTTTGGGGAGATGAGGAGTTTCTGCCACTGCTGATGGCTGTTGATCGAGCTCTAGGGATAGGATCTGGCTCCATGGACTGGTGGTCTGAGGACGAGAGGGAGGGAAGCCGTAGATGTTCAGTTTTCCAAAAGAAAAACAAGAAAAACGAGTTTTTACATCACTATACAGTGGGACCTCTGATATCAATCTCCTCCAACCAACAGGAAAACCTCTCTCTGATATCAATCTCCTCCAACCAACAGGAAAACCTCTCTCTAATATCCTATGTACCAACTGACATACGTATACACATGCATACATCCCTACAGAAAATAAAGCCCACTTTTTTGGATCTTTTTGGAACCTCCGAATATTGGGACAGCAATTTTTCATTTTACGGAGGTGCCTGAAAAAGGTGGGCTATATTTTCAATTCTTATTCATACCGTCAGGTGGTGTCATGACGGTCCAGTCCTCGTCGTATATGGTTGCCGGGCGACCATTACCCCCCTGCTGAGCTCTGGGCTGCTCGCGGACTTGTTTCTTGTGAAGAAGAATATAGAGAGCTTTGGCTTGAGCATCTTCTTCCTGGGAGAGAGGGAGGGAGGGAAGGAGTAAGGCTGTAGGTTCACCATGTCGCATTGCTCCGTTGCACCGCGCCGCAAAGATAGAAATGGGGATTCTGTCTTCGCGATATGGCAAAGCAGCAAGGGGCAATGGACACATTGAAAACCCAGCCTAGAAAGAAGGAGAGAGGAAGAAAGAGGGAGAGAGGAAGAAAGAGGGAGGGAGGAAGAAAGAGGGAGAGAGGAAGAAATCTGGATCTCAGGAAGTAAAGAGTTAGTGATTGAATACAAGTCTTTCGAGCTTCACTCGTCAGCGACGCCCCCGGTACAGAGCCATACCTATTTCTTTCGTCCGCCCTCTTCCTCTCTTCCTCCCGCTTTCTCCTTCCTCCCCTCTCCCGTTTCGCTCTTCCGCCCTATGGACCTTCTTGGGGGGCAGCCCCTCCTTTACTCTCTCTTCCCACGCCTTGTCTTTCTTTCCCCCTCGCTCCTTCTTCCTCCCTCCTTTCCGCTTCCTCCCTCTTTCTCTGCTCTTCCTCCCCGCTTTTCTCTCTCTTCCTCCATCTTTCTCTCTGCTTCCTCCCTGGGACGTTCGGAAGCCCAATAGATAGTCCACTGCTTGTACAAGTTCTCTTCCTCCACTGCACAACCTCAGAGATTTCCTCCATTTCTCGTCTCTCGATGGACATTGTCCTAGACACGAGTGACATTGCGCGATGAACCTTCGGCAGTTTGACTGTCATTTTCCCTCTGTGCAGCGCCTTGTTCTTGACCACCAGTCGCCCCGCGTCCAGCTTCACGACTTGTCCGTTGCTATGCAACGTGAAGAGAACGTCGCACGGACATTCACAGGAGCTAAAGAGTCTTTCGTCGAAATCCGTCTTGAGAAAGAGACCACTGGGGGGCAGGGGGAAAATGATAAGAGAAAGATGACAAAAAAAGATGATTTATTGAAACACTTAGTATATACTCATGCATACAGATTTCAACGCCTCTCTGTCTAACTAGTATGCAGATGCTGTGTACAAATCATCTAGATTTTCAAAAGTGTTTTTTCAAAAGTGTTTTTCAAGGTAGTCAATAGGTATAGAGAGGTGGAAGAGTTGTCAAACCTGTTATTGATTCCTGTTTTGTCCAGTTGTATCTGTATGTCGTTGTCGTTGACGACTTCCTCGGCCGTCACGTTGGACGACACGGCAAGAGCTTCAAACTCCTCCTCACCATAAAATACCACCAACACCTTCACAAAGATGTACACATATACATACAATGCAGACTTTAGGCTTCACCATTGTAGTTACATACGTAGATTGAGGCTCAACAGAGAGAAACATTGTGCAATTTTGTTGCATGCAATAATGCGCTAAAAGGTCACAGAACGTAAACCTTCTGAATAACGGAGACAGTACTTAGGTGACGTTGCAGTGTCCATTATATACGTAGAGTGATCTTCTGACAAGTCCGTAGCATAACGGATGCCGAGGATACCATGCTAATATTAGATAAGTAAGGGTGATGATTGTCCCGATAACAAATATCCTACTGAGAGAATCCTTTATGAAGATCAAAGAAAGGGAGAACAGAGTGTTGGAGGTAAACTAATGTGCAGGTAGGGTTAACATAGTGTGTGTGTAAGGGGAGGTGAAAAAACATGGGCGGGAGGGCAAAGAGCCTACCGAGTACGTCCGCAGCGTGCCCTGACGGTGTGAGGTAGGTGTCCCCTCACGTTTATTCAGAGCGCTAGTCTTGGAGGGTAGAACCGGTCCTGGGTCGTACAGCCTAGTAGCAAACGTGCTATGGTGCGGGTGCAGACCCTAGTGCTTGTCCCTCTTACTGACACGAGACCAGCGTCCTTTATTCAGTCTTCGCCGAGCGTGTTGGAGGTAAACTAGTGTATGTAGTATTCGCCAGATAGCTAAGCAACCGGGTGCACAGACCCCAAGTTGTCCGCTATGGAGACGGTGTCACTTTATGTCAGAGGTGTGGAGCGTAAACGTTAATGTATCGGCGTATCGGGCGGGCAGAACCAAGTGTCCCTTATGGAGAGGTGTCCTTTATTCAGAGGGTCCTTTTCAGAGGTTTGACTGTACACACACAATTTATAGATACTGACTCTCTGAGAAGGTTCCAGAGCATAGAATCTGTGAGTCTTGTCCAGAAAAGCCGCTGGATGAACCTGGGGCTCCAGTATAGTGTCTGGACACATATTTGTTAGAAGTCAAGTGTTCAAAATTTAAAGTTCCCTACCAGTTCCTGATTGGTCAACTAGCCAGAGCAGAGTGGACGAAGATGTGAGCTGTTCTTTCACACTCTCGAGAAGGTCAGAGGTCGTATCCGATGGCGACACCTTTGTAACGACTTTGGATCCCCTCCCAAGGTAAACAGTCAACGAAAAACTGCAGGTTTAGATGAAAATAAAGTGTGTAGACTTGATCATGTGACCAGATTCATTGGTCATGTGACTGACCATGTGATTAAATCACAGATCATGTGACTATCACATGACTGATCATGTGACCCTCCCTTACCTCTTTGTACCAGGATCTTCCCCTTCTGCAGACCACGATTCCTCCCAATAGTTTGAAGTAAGGACCTGCGAGAGATATCACATGCAAGTCACATGACTCAAGAGACAAGTCACATGACACAAGAGATGAGTCACGTGACCCAAGACACAAGTCAAACTGCACAACATCATGTCAAATGACACAAGAATAAGTACATTCAGTAGTACATACATACATAGTACAGACAACTTCTAGCTGAAACTGCACCAGAAACAGGAAACATGACTCAAGAGACAAGTCACATGACACAAGAGACAAGTCACATGACACAAGAGATGAGTCACATGACGAACCTCTCCGTCATCTTCGTCTTCTTTCAGAATTCTCTCGAGGAGTTCCCTCTCCTTCTCCTCGGAAATGATGGTTTCTCTGATCTTCCTCTTGGACCAGTAAGACTTTATGTAGCGCAGTCCTCGTACCCAGTATCGCTTACAGTCTGTCGTCTGTATGAAAATATGTAGTATAAACATTACTGGCCACACATAAAAAAATTTTATCTGCAGCTATGCACTATTTCAACTTATCCTTTAGGCAAAACAATAAATTCTAAGGTTGAAAAAAAACTTTCGGGCCAGCCCTCCCTCCATCTCTCCAGACAGACGTCTATGGACGCAGTGCTATGCCAAACTATACGCTGCCCTCCATTAGACCACATCAATACTTGGAAGGGGCAAGTTCGATACGGTATAATATATAGCACCTAAAGTCCAAACCCTTTGGTGTAGTCATAGCTACCAAACACCCAGACCAAAACATGGAATTGTATACTGAAACCAACTCTGCAGCGATATATATACGAATGCGGACAAACAACTGGAGTTTTAGTAAACAAACACCGTGTGTTTACAAACAGTTGTAAGAAGTGCCGTAAGTAAAACTGAAAATTTACTGAACGTTTTAACCTGCGAAAACATGTTGTGGAAAATGCTGCGTATCTCTGGGGAAAACATATATAACTTAATGGCAGTCTCCAAAGGTAGGATAGTCGGGACAAGCTTGGAACATGTCATTAAATATGTCCATATATCCCATATTATGTTTTTAGCTAATAATATTCGGCATAGCTTAATTTGTGTCCACCGCACGTACTGCAAGTAAGCTGAGGGTCTGTTTGTATAAATTTATAACAGTATCTTGACTGAGTCTATATATACGTATATACATACCTCTGCAAGTAAGTTGACGGTTTGTTCGTGATGTGATTTCTTTGTGAAGGCCACGAGCGAAAACCCACAGTTGAGATGGTGTTTCTTCGGAACAGCATCAAATACTGCCTCAGTGATGTCTTTTACCTGTTAGCAGTAGAGACAGATCACTTTAAACCCTTTGGACGCCATGGGGATCTGCTTAAATAAGCAGAAATTGATGTATAAAGTATTAGCGGCTAGTATTATAACCCCTATATAAATTCTTATGGACTTATGAAGGCTCTGGACACATTTATGTGTCCGCGGCTGGTTAAGTGTTAATACAGTGGAACACACCAAACACGACCCAAATGGGACAGAAGAAACTGTCCGTATTGGTGAGGTGTGGTCTTTGATTACCCTCGGCGAGCATAGCGCAGCGAGGGTTACGGTGGCCGTTCGTCGCTCGTCTTCTTCTCCGGGAGGTGTACGTGTCAGTGTACCTACTGATGACGGATCTACTTACACATGGCTATAGGTAGTCACTCGCCCATACAATGGTAATCATTTCCACTAGTATATAGCGTTACTATAGTTGGTACTGTACATTAGAGTTAATTAAGTTAACCCTTTGGACGTCATGGGTATCTCCTTAAATAGACATAAATTGATGTATAACATATTAACGCCTAGTATTATAGCCATATATAAATCTTTGGACTTAT
>CASHTH010000314.1:0-47928 GCA_030341885.1 Geodia barretti
ACTGGATCATCCTGCACAACTGGTAGAGGATTCACTTCAGCTGTGTTTTGGAATTGCTCCACCTCCTGCTCCTTCAAGACCAGTCAAGGTGTACGACAGGGAGCTATTCTTTCACCTTTCTTGTACTCCATATATGTCAATGACCTCCTGCATCAGCTCTCCGTCTCTGGCTATGGTGCTACAAATGACGGCACGTTCTGTGGCAGCCTCATGTACGCTGATGATCTGGCACTAATCGCGAACAGCAGCACTGATCTTCAGGCCATGCTTGAGATTGTTTTCTCATACTCAGTTCAGTGGCGTTACCAACTCAATGCCCAGAAGTCTGTCATTCTAATCTTTGGTGAATCAGCAGCAACTCTTGCCCGAAATCGCCCATCTCGTCAGTGGCTCAAAGGTAGTGAGGTCATTCCTGAGAAGGTTTTCGATCTGTCTCCTCATCCTCTAACCCTCGTACCTCAGAGTGCTGCAGTTCCTCAAGAAGGGGCTTCTTCTCCCTCAATGCCCTTGGTTCACGCGCTGGCTGCCTCCATCCACCCACTTACATCCCTGCGCCTGTACAAAGCATACTGCCTCCCCATTCTCCTGGACAGGTGTGAAATGTGGTCTCTCACACAGGCAGAATTGATGTTACTTGAGAGAACCCACAGGAAGATCCTGCGCACAGGGATGCCCATCCGCTGTAAGTCATTGGCTCTCCAACAGTCACTGGGAATCGCGAACATCCGTACCCTGATTCATCGACACCAGCTGAACTTTGTACACTCTTGCTCCACCACCCCCCCATGACTCTCTGCCTCGCATCGTCTTTGAAAAGTGGTTGTCTGGCCCTCTCTCCCCTTGTATAGTTCTCTATCCACCTTTCAATCTCTAGCTGAGCTTTACGACCTGCCATCCATCCCCAACAATCTTAACAGCCAAGTCTCCTGAGCTCAGTGGAAGGGCCAGATCCTTCGTATCACCACAACCTCCGATCCTTCCGTCTATGCTGATGAATGTGTCCATCTCCCTCTCTCCAGCTATCTCCCTCCTTGCCTCGGGAAACTGTGCCCTCACTGGCATGTCACCCTAGGTTTCCCCATTCTGTGTAGGAAAAACATCTCCAGGATGAAATTACTGCTGAATTGGTATGGGATCAATCGCCTCTTCCTCTACAGACTTCTGTCTCCTCTGTAATTCAGCAACTGAGGACGCCCTCCACCTCATCGCGAACTGTCCTGCCCTAACCCCCGCACGAGGTGAATTTGTCCTGCCCCGCCCTCTTGCTTCCACAAGTGTCTCGGACCCTGCCCGTTTCGTCTCGCTCATCCTCTGCACCGAGTGGTTGCACGACACCCCCGAGCCGCACGCATGCATTGAATTCCTTCATCATATTCTATCTGCTCGCACTCGACTTTTATCCTGATTCACTTTATCTTCGCCTGTGGTATACAGCTGTAAGGGTACTAATGTCGACCACAGCACCCACTGACTGTTAGTATACTGTATGTCACCTATCCTGGTCATGTTATGGGTTATGTGTGTAACCATCACTGTACCACCACTCACCACAACTACAAGTAAGTCACCTATAACTCTGCTGTACTGTAAGCCAGATCACAATTTCTGGGTCGCTACAGTGGTAGCAGAGGATGGTTGACCACCATGTCTCAGTGCTGAAACCCTTCGCTAGTGGAGATGCCGCAGAGTGGTTCAAGCGGTTCAACATTTGCAGCCAAGGGACTGGAGGACCGGCACTAACTGAACAGGGGGCCGCTCTAGCAGCGAACAGAGATGCGACAAGCGAACATCTCCGGGCAGTCGCAGCCGGCCGTCGACGCTGCTTCGGCTGTGGACAGTTGGGAAACTTTCTCCGCGATTGCCCTTTCCGACCGGGCGTTACCAGAACACGGAGGTTCTTCTCCTGTGCACAACCAGGACACATCGCGAGGAACTGCCGCTCGGGAAACGGCCGTGGGGCATCCACGCATGGCAACGGACGCACCGCACAACGATGAAGCCCAACATCATTGTCGTAGCTGCCGTAAAGAACAAGACAGCAACCACGGCAGGGAGTATTGGAGGGGTCGAAGTGGAGGTGATGCTGGATGCTGGTTCATCTGTCTCATTAGTTCGACAAGAGGTCCTGTCATGATTGCCCAGGATGCAGCCCGGTAGCTCCGGAGCTGGTGATATAAACTCGTAACAGCTTCGGGAGAGCCCCTGCAAGTATTGGATCACGTTCAGGCGTCAATAAAGATCGAAGTCCTCGAAAGTCCCCACGATTTCGTGGTAGTTGAAAGCCTGGTCAGCCACGAAATTCTTGGAGTTGATTTTCTGCATAACAATGGACTCGTACTAGACTTCCATTCTACCTGTTACTGTTCACACAAGCACATCAGCCCCAACTTCGACAAACGATGTACCACAATCTGAAGAACGAAATGCAAAGGTCAAGAATTTGTGCTGTCAGCAAGGTGGAACCCCCAGTGTTGACATAGTTGATGAATGTGCCGTACCCCACTTCCACCATATGAATATCCACAATGTCCAAACAATGGGCTCAAGGAGATCGTAGGTGACTATCGATCCCTCTTTCGAACGACGCCTGGAGCAACAGAAATTGCCTGCCACTATATTCCAACAACAGGAACCCCGGTGCGAGTACCCCCTCGACGAATCCCGGCACACTACCGACAGGAAGTTGAGAAGCAAATAGACAAGATGTTGTAACAGGGAATCATTGAGGGAAGTAATAGCCCTTGGATGGCACTGGCCGTGTTTGTCCCTAAGAAGTCAGGTGAAATCCGCATGTGTGTTGATTACCGGGAACCGAATAAAAAACAAAAAAAGATGCTTACCCCTGCCGTTGCCGGATGAGGTCCAAGATCGCCTGGCCAAGTCCACTGTATTTTCCACGCTCGATCTTCAAAGCGGGTATTGACATCTCCCTCTAAACCAGACAGGCAAGGAGAAAACAGCTTTCTGCCCCGGACCAGGAATGGGTCTCTATCAGTTCTGTCGAATGCTGTTTGGGCTTACGGGAGACCCGAGTTCATTTCAACGCCTCATGGACACGGCCCTCAGAGGATTGCTATTTGTGCTCATCTACCTTTATGACATTTTGATCCATTCGCCAACCCTGGAACAGCACAAAGAACATTTACGCGCAGTGCTTGAGTGCTTATCTAAGGCTGGCCTAACACTCAGGGGCAGCAAATGCCACATTGGTCTGCACAAAGTCTCCTATCTAGGCCACACATTTTCTGGCGCAGGAATGGAACCAGATCCCAAAAAGATAGAAGCCATCACGGCATGGCCAGTTCAAACTGATTTGGCAGGGGTTCGGAAGTTTCTCGGCCTGGCATCGTATTATCGCCGGTACATTCAAAACTTCGCCAACATCTCGGAGCCACTCAATGCACTCACCAAAAAAGCAGCCTCAGTCAACTGGACCACAGCCCGCGCGGAAGCATTCGACACGCTAAGAATTAAGCTCTGCCAAACCCCCGTTTTAGTCTATCCAACGTTCACCAAAGATGCGAGCCCATTCGTTGTGCTCACAGGTTCCAGTGCAGTCGGCATTGGAGCAATCTTGGAACAAGATGGACATGTAGTGGCTTATGCCAGCCGCAGTTTAAAGTCAGGTGAAAGAAATTACAGCGCTATTCAACGAGAGTGCATGGCTGTCGTCTATGCATTGAAACAATTTAGCCACTACCTACTGGGACGCCATTTCAAGGTGTACACCAACCACGCCCCACTGCAGTGGCTCTCAGCGCAAAAAAGGGTTGTTATGCCGCTGGGCACTAGCCATACAGGAGTATGACTTCACCATCTCATACAAAAAAGGAAACGAGAATAAAAATGTGGATGCCTTTTCACGGCTCCCTTGTGCCGTAACTACTGTTTCACACCAAGACCAAATGGTGAAAATTCGACGGGCGCAGCGGGCAGACAAAGTCCTTTCTACACTACAGAAAGTTGTACAGGTGACGGACCAGCTTTGGAATAAATACCCTTTGAAACGCTACTGGCAGTTGTGGCACCAGCTTACAGTCCGTAATGGTGTTCTGTGCCGTACCTACACTCCGAGCCCTCTACAGGATGAAGTAACCGTCCCGGTCCTACCACCAAGCCTACGCCAAGAGACTCTCTACCAGTGCCATGATCTCCCCACGGCAGGCCACCAGGGAATGGAAAAAACATTGGAACGACTGCGGAAGGAGGCTTACTGGGTTGGTATCACAAGAGATGTAGATAATTATTGTCGAAGGTGCCTAGTATGCCAAGCTGCAAAACATGTGACACCGACTAAAGCCCCACTGGTCAATACTCCAATTGGGTGGCCATGGCAAATGGTTGTAGCAGATATCCTGGAAGTGCCACTGTCAACCAATAACAACTGGTATCTTCTTGTCGTACAGGACTACTTCACTAAGTGGGGTGAAGCAATACCACTGCCTGATCAAACAGCAAGTCGAATCGCGAAAGGAGCTTACAAAGATATTCACCACATATGGATGCCCGGATATCTTTCACTCGGACCAGGGTCGGAACTTCGAGAGCACTGTCCTCCGAAGTGCATGCACTGAAGGAATTGGGTATCCTGAAGACCAGAACGACAGCATACCATCCACAAGGGGATGGAATGGTAGAGCGTTTCAATCGGTCCTTACTACAGCTCCTACGATGTTACGTGCAACGTCAGAATGACTGGGAACAATACCTTCCCCTTGTCTTGTATGCCTACCGCACCGCACTACACAGCTCAACTGGCTGCTCCCCGTTCGAGCTGATGTTTGGACGCTAACCCTCAACACGACCCTTCCCGAAACTGACTGCTTCAGACGTTACAACTAACCCTGACACACTGCAGAGTAAACTGGTGGAATTACGGCAGAAATTGCATTAAGATGAAAACACAACCACCCAAGATTTCAAGGAAGGAGATCAAGTGTGGTTGTCACAGCCACAGCAGGGAAACTGGACCCATACTAAGAGGGGGGATGGAAGGTTACGGCAAACTTTTTAAAGTTTTTTAAAAACGTTTATGCACTATGCAATGGCAATACATGTATTAGTGGTAAACACTATAATTGAACATGTACCCATAAAGGATTAAGACATTGTGCTTAAGTGATTGATTAAGTTGTGTTTAAATGATAATAGAGATGTGGCGGAGGTTACAGAGGGAGGTAATGAAGGGTCCCTTGACAGTTGAATCAGCAATGGGCCGAGAATAAAATGTGTCCATGTGAACAGGTTACATCACCGACTGCAACCGGATAGGGAAGAACAGCCAGTTGCTAACAAGACCACTACACCTCCGTGGCGGGCTCCCCAAATATACCATTTGATACTACCACCACCAGCAACCGAGTCCCGACGGTATCCCACCCGCCAAAGAGCTCCTCCTGATCGCTATGGATACTAGTACACACTTGGAACAAGGGGGGACGGATGTAATGTTGACCACAGCACCCACTGACTGTTAGTATATTGTATGTCACCTATCCTGGTCATGTTACGGGTTATGTGTGTAACCACCACTGTACCACCACTACACTACAACTACAACTAAGTCACCTATATAATTTGTAAGCCAGATCACAATTTCTGGCTCGCTACACAGCCAAACATTGTGGACATCCACGTTTAGCGATTCCCTGTCTGCAGAGGCTATCGAAGACTGTTTCCTATCAGAATCAGGCTTTTTGATCCCTGGGTTGGATATACGTACACAGGCATTAGAGCCATGCAAAAATGACAGCCTGAGCACAATATACGTTACATATAGCCCTATTTCCATGCTGCAAACTGGTATAGGTTTCACGGTGCTCAGAGGGAGGCACAAAAACACATACTCTGTCCCTCTGAGGCCTGCTAGATGTTCACTTGCGAGAATTATGACATGCACTCTAGGATGAGCTACAGCAATAGGCTATGGGCCTTTTCACTTAGCAGTGTGGTGAGCACAGCATCACAGCAGCAGTGTGGTGAGCACAGCATCATAATAGCATTCCCGGACTTCAATATGCATAACGAAGACAATTTGTGTGTATTATTCTGACGGAGCGAGTATAACTTTACAGATGAGGTCCTGACTTCATGACTATTCAAACACACACAAGTGTAGTTGCATGACATACAAGTCATTCAGTTAGCTCACTCCCGATAGGTAAAAAGAGCTTTAACACTACAGAAAATTGTGTATAGACACACCGATTATCATGCACCGCTTTGTGCATGGGGCTAAGCAAACACAAGCAGTCCATAGACCTACATTATACAGTGAAAACTTTGCCTTGCTATTCTATCCCTCTTCTCATCAATGTTGTGTCCTGCTGACAGGACTGCTATTTGGCTCATCTTTATGTCATACCTGTCACCAAGTGGAGTGCGTGATCACTCCTTACAATAATTGCAAGTTGAGACTCAGAAAAGCCAGCTGTAACCGTGGGCTTGGGCAGGTTTTCAAAACAACAGTTCTCTCGTGAAACACATATTATACAACATAGCAGCAGAACACTATTTCACATAAGAAGAAGTACATATTTCTAACACGTGCACAGATCAATGACACACAAATGTGTATATAAAGTTTGGACCTGTAGGTTAGCTTGCTCCCACCTGGCAATCACTCTTACGAAAAAAGCTATTACACATGCCTGGCTGTTGATGCTGTCCAGGAAGGTGGAAATCCCGGTTCAGATCACAGCCATCCAACGATACACAGAGTTTCTATTACTGTAAACAACCTTTTCAGTAAATATTACCTTTTGGGCATGAAAGTCTTCAACATAAAACACTTCATCCGTAAATTCATACACATCTTTTGCAGATATTTTGTCCTGTGTCTTTGATTTTGCTCTGCAAAATTGGTATATACACATTATTGAAAGGAACTTGTGATGATCTCTTGACATTGTGACAACACTACGGTGCTAAACAGTGTGTGTACTTACGCATATGGGCAAATGGCATGCATATGCTGAAGTTTTTAAGAACTAACTGCACACACAGGGCTGAACTTAGAAAATATGCTTAAACGTATGAGCAAACGCCCACAAGCAGTAGCATAAACGTAGCAAATTTTCAACAGTAGGTCAGCAACTTTTAAGTTACTACGATAGAACTTCATAGTGGTTTGTAGCTAGCTTAGCTAAAGAACTAGACCTGTGTTGTAGTCCCTGTCCCATTCAAACGGCAAGTATTATGTACCTGCGAGTGCTATGCTAGCTACAAGTGTTTGAGTAGCTAGCTCACGTGTCCATGAAAGCAGAATTGGTGTGGTCACCGAGGTAGAATGCCACAAAACAAAAAATGAGGGGCACATCCTGGCCTAGAATCCGATAGAAGGCACCCCAGAACTGCCCTCGCTATATGTCTAAGCCGGTTAGGCACTTCATGGGAAGTACGCTCGATTCAGCTGCGTTGTAGTCGGTCTTAGATGATTCAATAGTAACCTCTGCTGCGCCTAAGTCTCATCTGCAACCTCATACTAGGCATGTAAGTCTCGGATGTGCTATGAATCGAACCTGTATATATGGCCTCCTGTTCGTCAAAGACTGCTTATATTGATAGGTAGGTAGAATAATTAAATATACAATATTGTAACAGCTTCTTTTTGATGTCCTTTTCTTTGTTGCATGTTTCATAGTGCGAGACGCGAGATTATGCACTGTGCTGTGCACAGAGACACTGGACATTGCTTTGGGCATTTAGGTCATATTACATGCTATACACACAAGGTACATCAAAAGCACTAAGGTGCAAACCCTCGCCGCCTTAAAAACATCGGATCCATACACATGTGCGGTACCACCAATTGATGGGCTGGACAATGCGCTGTCTATTACTCGTTTGCCTCCTGTGAGTAGCTTGTAGAGAATCTGACCCTGGCTAGCTACACGAGTGGATACATGTCTGTCTGTTACCACGTTTTCTGCCACAACGCGCAACGAGAAATCAAAATAGCGATACCAAAAGGTTCAGTGCTACACTGGCTTGATTAATTTGGCGAATTTCGTAAAAGTATTGCGCTCAAGAGATATGGCGTGAAAACCTAGTGATAAAGCCAATATGCAAATTACCACTGGCTTACCTCGAACAGATCCGTTTGCTGTGCGTACCTTAGAGGCACCAGAAGTTGCAATGCGTGGCGTGTACCAACTGCTCGCATGCAGCTAGAAGTGTAACTAGCCCGTGACAGAATCTCAGCGAGCTGGAGGCATGAGACCGCGAATACTATGTAAATAGCCTAGGCCATCAATTATACCGCGCATACTTATGCACGCGTAGTGCGCTTGGGATCAGTATAGAGAAAAATTATCGCTACGTTGCACACAGAGCCTAGTCAGCCCAGTGGTCTAAGGGAACTGTCGTCCTTGGTAAATGAGCGCACAAGAAGTCACAAAGAAAGGCATGTATTGACTCCCGCAAGCTATCTAACTACTGTAGCTAGCCCGTGCCAGACTCTCCGCGAGCTACTAGTGAGATACCACGAGTAAAGGCATGAAAAGCCCAGCCCATCAAAGTGGTACCGCGCATGCGCAGTTCACTGAGGGTTTGCACTTTAGTGATTTTCATTAACCTTCGGCGCGCATGCGCAGCGAGGGTTACAGTAGTTGGTTTGTCTGTGTGTCCGTGTGTCGACGCTTATTCTGCCACTACAGGCTATGAGGTGGCCTATTAGCAATACAAGCTGCTTCAGAACTACGCGAGCCTTAAAAGTAAAAGGGCAATTTTCCTGAAACGACTGAATTCGAGAGATAACCAGTAAAAAAGCCAATATGCATATTAGCACTGGGCTTACCGCGACCTGATCCGCTCGCTCCTGTGTATATACCTTGGGGGCTCAGGAAATCACAACGAATGGCATGTATCGACTCCCGCATGCTATCTACTACTGTAACTAGCCCGTGTCAGACACTCCGCGAGCTACGTATATACGAGCGGGAGACCACGAGTAAACGCATCCAATTAAGCCCAGCCCATCAATTAGCAGTATTGCGCATGCACAGTTCACTGAGGGTTTGCACTTTAGTGCTTTTCATCTTTAAAGCAACCATTCGAGGCTATGTTGAGTGCACCTAAATGCTCTCAAAATAC
The DNA here is from genome assembly GCA_030341885.1 of Geodia barretti. Lineage (NCBI taxonomy): Eukaryota > Metazoa > Porifera > Demospongiae > Tetractinellida > Geodiidae > Geodia > Geodia barretti. Next base: position 9,094 of record CASHTH010000314.1, read on the forward strand.
CTCCATTTAGTATACCGTAAATGCTCACATAAACGCCCAGTTGCTTGTAGACCTGGCTTAATGAAGATGGGCGACTAAAGCATTTACAGATCTGTATAGTTGCAGCAGAACAACCATATGTAGCTCCCATTTTTCAGTGAACTTGTTTGCTTTTTGCATATTAGTTACACCTAAACGTGTTTAGTGCTTGCTACATGCTGAGCATTACACCAGACCAATACCGTCTATTCGAAACCTAGTATGATTTTCACCTAGCGTCTAAATAAGATGGGTGTCTATCCAAGTGAATAACTTTTAGTTGTGTCTTCACCATGCAGGTTTGGCTGTGGCAGATTTGGTATTTCACTCGTAGGAAGAGTTAATTTCTCTAATTTCTTGTGAAGGTAGGCTATGCAAGAGGATGACACATGTGGAGCGCATATGAAAATTGAAGGAAACCATTAAAGTTGAATGTGTACCATAAAGTTTACAATTATTAACTTCTTACTTGTCCCGAGAAACAATTTCATAGCTGTCTGTCATGGTAACCTATACAAAGAAAGATGAGACTACGTATGTGACTGTGTACAACATTGAAGCTGCAGAGATGAGAGCACGCATACCTCTGTTTCTGCATACGATACCAACAAGTATTTAACCCCCGGTGCATGCGAATGAGCGAGGGTTACAGTACTTGGTCTGGTGGTTTGTCTGTCCAGCTATTATGGCACTATGAAAATTGACTATTAATCACGGGCTTCTCAGCCGCGCTATCACATCAACACCAACACACGAACTATTGATTTCGCCAAGGATCTACAGGCTACAAAGTGGCATATAGTGATTCCAGCAGCTTGAGCGCTACGGAGGCGTGAAAGATAACAAGATGATTTTTATTAAACAACAGCATTCGAGATATGGCGAGAAAAGCCACTATGCATCCTCAGAACTGGCTTAGTATCTCGACTAGGCTTAGCCCGAGTGCACCATGGAGGGGCAAAGCTATGTACTCAGGGGCTCGGAGGCCTGTGTTGCTCTAAATGTCAATGCTTCACATTATTGCAGCACCTGAAGAGAAACTGGCTTAGTTGACAGGTTTGCATGGTGTAGTCTGGGCAATCAATTGTGCATCAAAATACACAATCCCATTCTTTGTGCCGAGGGCTTGCTAGAGTAGATTCTGCCACTCTCAAGTAGTTTCGCTATATAAATGCTTAGAAAACAACAAGACATGCTTAGTACCAATTGCTTGCTATACTGACTGTATCTAAACATCAAACATCATGGAGTAAGGTCGGTATTTTGTGTGCACCATCACACGTGCATTGTACATATGCATGCTAGCATGAATCAGTCTATTCAAATATACGTAGTGTCAGTTGTGCCCAATTAGCTATGAACAATATTATGTTGAGTACTCAAAAAGTTACAATTTGCTGGGTTTTATAATTGTGCAGAGATACTTTGCATGAGTGGAACAAAGGCACAGCCAGTAAAAATTGGGACCGTCTTTGGGTATAAGTCGGCAATTTTTTCAAGATTTGACGGGATTCTACCCTTACTACCTTTATGCTCGCCGTGCTAGCTCAAACTTTGGTGCAGGTAACCCATCATCCCATTCCAGAGATACTTATTGCTGCATTCGTAAATACCTGGGAGTTAGGCCTTCAACAACTGAGAAACAGCAATTGCTTATGTATTTCGCACATGCACTCCGTTACAAGTCAACACATTCTAAAGCTGTTCACACAGTGGTGGAATGAGGCTAATACTCATGGAAATGAATGAGACACGCCCAAAGAAAGTAGCATGTAGTTTTTTTAGCATTATTGGTAAACCTACCTCTTCTTAGTTTTTCAGAAGACCAGTTCGTAATTCATCGCACCCTTTCACATAAAACACACACCCATAATATTGAACTGCTCGTGCTGTTCGCCAGCATTCCTCTATATAGTAATAGCAGGAAGAAGCAAGTTCTGTGGATTATGGGGGCACCCAAGGCCTTGTAAACTGCAACAGCACGACAAAAGGTGTGATAATTAACCCTCGGCGCCCATGGGCAGCGAGGGTCACAGTACTTGGTTTGTAAGTGTATCTGTCTGTCTGTCTGTTACCACGTTTTCTGTGACTACGCGCAACGAGACGACAAAACAGAGATACCAATGGGTTCATCGGTAACTGGCTTCATTTTTTTTAAAAGGCGACGTTCACGTGTTCAAAAGTTATGGCGTGAAAAGCAAGTGAACAAGCCAATATGCAAATTAGCACAGGCTTAGCTCGACCGCGTCCGCTCGATCTGTGTATCTTGAAGGCACAAGAAGTCACAACGAAGGGCGTGTATCGACTCTCGCATGCTATATACTACTGTAGCTAGCCCGTGTCAGACTCTCCGCGAGCTACTAGCGGGAGACCACGAGTAAAGGCGGCAGCCCAGCCCATCAATTAGTGGTACCGCGCATGCACAGTTCACCTAGGGTTTGCACTTTAGTGCTTTTAAATATATATGCGTTGGGTCTGTAGCCAAAACATCACATCACAACGGGAAGTAAAATTTTAATGTAGTGGTAAGGCACACGTGGAACACGCAAAGCAAGAACACCCTTGTTTAGTTCCACTCTCCAAGCAAGAAAAGGCATGCGTATGCTGTTTTAGGCTCGTTCTCAAAGCGAGAACTGCATTGCCAGGCAAGCTGCTCTGATCCTCAATGGCTGTCACAGAGCCTGGAAGACTACCATGCAGTAGCTCAGAAGTAAAAAAACTACAGAAAAAAACATAGGACAGTGTTTGTGTCAGATCCGTTTGCACTTCGTCAGTGATTCATGGTAACAAATAAACATAGCAGCAACCTACAGTAGCAATGGCAATAATGCACTGTATAACCACAGTGAGCTTACATACGTAGAGTGCACAATAAATTGCCACGTCTACACTACTGGTGATTATGATTTATTTTACAGGACCTGTGGTTATTTGCGAGTATTATAGTGTACGTATCTCACCTCGATCACATTTCGATTTAGAAATCGATCAAGATTGTGCAATCCCTGCTGTCTGTCAGCTGTCGTTTCTTTGGAAGGACCCTATCACATGCAAAAGGGTAATAGACAGTAAAAATTCTCATTCTGAGTAGGCTTAGCTGTATAATGTACATTATGTTCAGCACCCTAGAAATTCCTGGAAAAGAGTGAACGAAGACTTAGTGGTCACTTGCCCTTTTACTGCAATGTCCAGCAGTTGGTAAGTTACCTGGTATCGGGAACAGTGGTTAAAACTCTAGACACGGGCTAGTGAAAAAATATTAAGCAGGCCAATCTAGCAGATACAGCGTAGGGCAATCTAGCAGACAACTTAGACAGGCCGAGTCATTTGGTAGTTGCATTACATGTAAGGTCGTACTGCTTTTGCATGCTTTTACAGCCTGAAAATAAACTAGATGGGCTGAGTACCCGGACAAACCTCAATAACTAGACCCACAGCAGAAAATGTGCATGTGTTAACATTGCAGGAACAGATTTTCAATTACCAGTGGCAGATAAGTCTCCGTCCCAGCTCCATCTATTTTATAAACCATCCTTTCCTCCAACGGTCTTGATAACAGGTCCTTGGCTGGCAGAATACCACGAAGTGTGGCCAGAACATGACCAGCCACAGAGTATGGGATAAGCAGTGTGATAATCATGGAGCCTGGATCATTTCGAAACGTGCGAACTGTGTGAGGGTGGAGTTCTCGCTGCTCAGCCATTGCACGTTGGACAAAACGAGGGGTTACGTAATGTGTGTTGTGAGCCTTGGAGATGAACTTCGACTGCAACTGAGTCAGAGCATGGGAAGCACAACTGCACAGCAGTCACATGACTTATTCCAATTTCCGTCTCGATCTTATCCATGTTGGTTACATATGCTTTTATCTTTTGTTTGAGGCTGTTACTGCCAAACTTCTTGATTACATACTCCAGGAGCTCATACTGGACAAAGGTCCAATACTGATTGAGAACTACAAAAATAGGAGCAATTTCTGTGGCTGCCATAATTACTTTACGGTCATCTGGTGCAAGGAGAATATGGTGACCATCTAGTGATGCAGGCAACAGTGTGACGGCAACTTTGAAATCATTTAAATTTTCTTTTGTTTGGATAGTACTCGATAAATAACGCTGGGTCTCTCTTACAAGTGTTCGAAATCGATTGTCTTTCCGCTTAAGTTTTCCCCTTACTTCTGGATGATGAACTTTATTAAGAGCTGGAGAAGTAAATAACATTTCTGGCAGAGCACACCATGTGAAAAGCGACACGGTTAGTAACAATACATGCTGGTGGGGGGTGAGTTAAAAAATCCCACAGAGCACCAAATTTTCATAACACTTGTTGCCAGTAATTTTTAAATGATCCTTGGTACATGTACCCTCAGTATTAGAGCATAGAAAATGGTTTTAAAAATTGTTAACCCTTGGCGCGCATGCGCAGCGATGGTTACTGTAGTCGTGTTTGTGTCTGTCTGTCCGCTACCCAACATCTCACTTCATGAGCCATATGAATCACTCCACAAACAATACCAGGTATTCAGCCTCGGGTATACGTAAGTCGAAATATGTAGGGTTTTCTCTGAAACAGCTGCGTTCGAGAGTCACGGCGTGAAACACGAGCGAAAAAGCAAATATGCCAATTAGAACAGGCTTACCTCGAGCACGTTCGCTGGCTCTCTCTGTGTATCTTGAAGGCACAAGAAGTCACAACGAAGGGCATGGTATAGACTCCCGCATGCTATCTACTACAGTAGCTAGCCCGTGTCAGACTCTCCGCGGGCTACTAGCGGGAGACCGCGAGTAAACGCATACTAATAGCCCAGCCCATCAATTAGCGGTATCGCGCATGCGCAGTTCGCCGAGGGTTTGCACTTTAGTGCTTTTTCTATCAGCTAAACATCAAATTGTCAACAACAAATCAACTCATATAACACACAACACTATTAAGGCAATAACAATTCAATTTCAAACAGACTCTACAGATACAGAATATGCTTTTAGCCATACCATTCTCTTAACACCTAAAACATCCTTGAACATCCGTCATGCTGCCTATGCTATGCCCATGCATATAATTATTTGGGTTTGTTTCAAGAAGGTGCCCCTGCATGACACTTGTCCGTGTGCCTGTGTGTCCGTCCAAGTGTTTGTTAAATGAGAGAGCGTTGTGTGCGCTATCTACACTACGTCTTTTTTGAGGTAGGAACTCCGCCCGCAGACCTGTGAAACTATAGCCTGCTGAGTCATAGAGATGTATGATACCCCTATGACTCCACATGGTTATGCGGCCACTTCGCTACGAAAGAAGTCAGTCTACAGATATTGTAGAAGGATGGCGACAGCAAAGTCAGTGAGCCTTATCCAGCCCACTAGCTTGTGAAAACTCTTCTTGTAGGACACGTAAACACCTGCAAGCTTCGATAACCATCTTTCCCACGCATCATGCGTTCGCGTCTGTCCACGTCTCTATCAGTGTGTGTGCATTTGCTTGTATTTTCATACGTATAATTAAACGTGCACACCATGCAGTCTGGATGCAAATGTCAAGGTGCATCTGGTGCGTTTTTTTTGTTCAAGGAACTTTTGGAGATTGTTACACAATCACCCTCCATAATTAAACAAAATAATTACAAGTAAATTAAAAATCCTGCGAATAAAAAAAAAAGAGGCATATAGGGATCGTATAAAAAGAAAGGGAGACAAGATAGGGATTGGATACATGAAGCATGGTTAATGAACAGATTTGAGTATGCTGACACCCCCAACCCCATCACACAATCCCTATATTGTTGCCTGGTGTGCTACTCTTATAGGGGCTAAAGGTTACTAAAAGCAAGCATTCTTTCACCTTGTCCCGGTTGTCTTCAGTAACATTTATACTGCCACATTCCCTTTTAAACTCCACTTGGACTCTATAAGGGCGTTGGTTACTCAGTAGTGTATTGTAAGTTCTGAGTATTGTAATGGTGAGTGTTCAATACTTCACCTAGGCAACAATATACGGATTGTGTGATGGGGTTGGGGATGTCAGCATACTCAAATCTGTTCATTAACCATGCTTCATGTATCCAATCCCTATCTTGTCTCCCTTTCTTTTTATACGATCCCTATATGCCACTTTTTTTTTTTAATTCGCAGGATTTTTAATTTACTTGTCTCCACTCATTTTTATATACTACCTCTGTGGAAGGGGGCAAGCCCCTATAAAAAATTTTAATAGAGAAAAAATGCCTGTTGTCGTCACGGAAATGATATGCATAACATGTTTCATCTCCATGTGTGCTGCCGTTAGCAAGTTTGAGGAGTGAAGAAGTAATTTTAAAGAAAGGTTCCTAAGGCTATTTGTTGTTGTGGTCGTCATGGAAACGATGTTACACACATGCGTACCAAGTTTCATCTCCATGCATGCTACAGTTAGCAAGTTTGAGGAGTGAAGAAGATAATTTTAAAGAAAAGTGCCGGAGGCTATTTGTTGTTGTGGACGTCATGGAAACGATGTAATACACATGCGCACCAAGTTTCACCTCCATGCATGCTACAGTTAGAAAGTTTGAGGAGTGAAGAAGTAATTTTAAAGTAAAGTGCCTGAGGCTTTTTGTGTTGTGGTTGTCATGGAAACAGTTTAATACGTGTGTGTATCAAGTTTCGCCTCCATACATGCTACAGTTAGCAAGTTTGAGAAGTGAAGAACTAATTATAAAGATAATCGTCTGAGGTTTCTTCAAACAGTATGCGGTCGTCATGGAAACATGTAGTTGTCATGGAAATGATATAATAGGCATACATACCAAGTTTCATCTCTATGCGTCCTACCATTAAGGAGTTTGAGACGTGAAGAAGTAAATTTAAAGAAAAGTGCCTGAGGCTATTTGTTGTTGTTTATAAATATGTATTAGTTGTGTTTTTGATGTTGAGTATTGAATACATTATGTATACAAAGTTTCGTTCACATAACTCTTACAATTAATGTGAATTACACTAACACATGTATGTCCATTATAATGCATTGCCCATTATAATGTATTGCCTGGGGCAATTTTGTTGTTGTTTACAAACAAAAAAAGTATGACGTTGCACATGTGGTTATCGATACGCACATTCCTACAAAATTTCATGGCTTTATCTCTTTCGGTTTTTGAGTTACGCTGGTCGAAGAAGAAGAAGAAGAAGAAGAAGATGAACAAAACTCCCTATCATAGCCCCATACATCTATGATGCTAGGTACCATGTCAATCCCTATATACTAAGTACTACCGTACTTAGTGATACGCTGTGAGTGACAAGTTTTCTTCACACACACTTTATAACGTCGGTCACTTATAACCTAAATTGCCTTCATATGCAACAATTTCTTGTTCATGGCCTTAGTGCTACGACATGTGTAACCAGCAAGCTGATTACTATTAACTAAAATGACTGTGCATTATTGCACCAAGGGTTGACAATAGAGCGTTCAGATTGTGGTACTTGTGTACTTGGTATATATATACAAGTAAATAAAAATGTTAACATTTTTATATTAATGATGGGTTGCATGTGTGTACAAAGTTTTCTCATTCTGGGTATTTGCTCTACCTAGTTAGAACACTTTATTGGACTATAATTATCATAATGTATGGCCTGGGGCTATTTTTGTTGTTGTTGTTTACAAGTGAAAAATATTGTTATTAAAATGATCTTGTACGCCGGGTCATGGATTCTAATCTTTGTGCAAAGTTTAATCTCCATATCTTAATCAAGTACTGATTATGCGATTTAAGCCATTTCGTGGATGCATGCTCTTTGTGACGATACGGATCAGTCTGATGGGTCAAAAGTTGGATCTGATTGAAACAGAAAGTGAAACATGAAAATCTCCGATGTATGGGCATAATGCAGGACAACCTGTGTAATCCCTATATACTACCGTACTTAGTGACTCTACCCTCACAAGACACAAGAGGGACACAAAGAATGCTTGAGTAGTGGTGTTGGAACAGCCCACAAAGCTTCTAGCTAGCGCCCGAAGCCTCCCATTTGATCCATGGCGGACGTGGCACAAAAACTCCAGACTTAAAGTGTGTTCATTTTAGCACTTTTAGTTGTTCGTGTTTTTGGCTGTTCACGTAATGGCCTGGGTATCTCCCTGGTGTTTCTTAATTCTGCCTTAATTCTGTAGCAGCTTATGTGGCCTGCTTTTAATACCTGCCACCTCCTTTTATACTTGCATGTGCAGAGGTGGAGTGTGCTTTAATTATTCTCGAGGTGGACGTTCAAAAACTGACATAGGTAATACAGACAGACACACGGATACACACACACATGAAGTAAACCTACGTAAGTATGCCCTGACACGCCAAAAAATGATGACCAAACATTCAGTCTGGGCTACTACATTGAGTGTTACAGTGTAGTTACAAGACAGATAGATGGATAGACACACACACAGTCAACACCACCAAAAGTACATCCCTCACATACAGTAACCCTGGTTGCCCCGTGGACATAATTATTATGACCACTGATCTAAAATTAAAGTGCAAATCCTCGGCACACTAGCAAGAAACTCTGGCCTCGTTCCCAGTCCGATATTTAGCGGGGGAGGAAAAACCCAGTCGAAAACGATCGATGCAATTTTTCTGGGTGCCTTAGAAGCTCTTATACACATTAGAACAGATCTAGAACGTCTTTAGGCCACTAGAAAAGGGTTGCATGTAAGCAAAGTTGAAGAACACAGACCTACACAGCCTTCTGTGAAAGGCTGCAGACAAGGTAAGCAAGTGAGGCACATCTGTCGCTGTGAATTTGCAATGTTTTTAGCTAAACAATAGGCTTGGTAATTGTAGCCTATGTGAAAACTGTTTTACGGAATATCTCACACATGCATGAACAGATTTCCAAACATTGAGGCTATAGAAACACGCACGCGGTAAGTACACTCATGTGCTAACTTGATGGGCTGGCCCATTTTACCGTTGTACTGACTCGTGGTCTGTTACCTGGTCGCTGAGAATCGGTAACAGGCTAGCTGCACTACTAGATAACATGTGAGAGTTGATACATGCCTGCATGGCAAATTCTGGTGCCTGCAAGGTAGGTATGAGTAGGCGGACCGACAGGGAATTTTTCAAGGACAAACAACCGAATGGCTAAAACTACCCTTTGCTAGGTAGCCAGACACCACTCTGCTATTACAACAACTCAAGATATTACGTACATCACTAAGAAGTATCCAGGGACAGCGCCATCACATATTTGTTATATGCGGCTGTCAAAAACTATCCCTGTGTGGTTATGTGCTACCATTAATGTTTGCTCATGCGAAGAGATGCACAAAGTTCCCCCGCTAGGTCCAAAGGTCATAGCATGCACTGTGCGTATGGAAAGGCGGAAACTGGGAATGAGGCTAAATCAAACATATTCCCTTGTCTTCTGTCTAACCAAAGTTAGTCCTCCAAATACCTAGGCACATTATGCTGCTTCCAGACACTTACATATGTACATGTACTTACCACTACAGAGACTTGGCCTCACTCTGGAGGAAATACATGTGTCATCACGGTGAGATTCATCAGGATCCGAATCTGATAATGGCACTGAACTTTCTGTAGATGCCAATAAGTAACAGTTTTCAGACAGCCATATTTCCTTTAAACAATGTTGATACCCCATTATAAAGTCAGAATGAAATTATCCAGCATCAAAAACACAACATTACATGGTTGTAAAAAACAACAAAAAAGCCTCAGGAAATGCAACTAAATTGTTGGTCATAACTGGTCAAAGGTATTTTTCATTCCCATATGAAACTTTCTATTAACTTTTCCATGATACTCATTTGACACAGAAGTTGTACGTACTCGCTAATCTGAAGAGCAGTTCTGCACGCAAAAATGTATTAAGAGCCATTTTGATCTCTGAACTCAACCGCGAGGTGCGTTATCGTTGATGACAAGAAGTGAACAACACTAACTACGTGGTCTTAGACGTTTGAAAGGTAAAACAAAGGAAAAAGGAAGGTTCCTACAGTAAGTTTAATAGGATATAGCTTACAATTTGAGAACTCGAGCTTTGAACGCCAATGTGTTCAGATTAGAGAGTCTACTTTCCTCATTCACAAGCAATAAAAGATATTTTTAGGCACAATGCCCATAAAAAAGTAGCATTATATGTTTTCATTGTCTGGGACTTTTGTTTTGATAATATTTTACCATAGTACATCAGTGTGTTTCATTGACCCAGCATAACACCAGTTACAAGTTCCTTATTGCCTGAGACTGTTTGTTTTGGTTGTAATTTATGTTTTGAAGAACTCTTATCATGCATTGGTATCAAGTTTCTTTGTTAGAGGACCCAGCATGAAGGAACAAACACCTTACACAAGTAATACTTTTATCATGCATATGCAAGTTTCAGGCACCAACATCATTCACAAGTTGTTATTGGGCCTGAGGCTGTTTGTTGTTGTTTACACACTTGTAATTTTAAAAATAGTGTACAAAAAGTAATTATCCTAAGCATTGGGTTTAACGTTAGACTAAAGTAGGTAGGTCCTCTTATTCCAATATTCCAATTGATGCACACTTTTACACATGCGCAGGTTGTCGTCTCACTTCCTTTTTATCCCCTCCCTACATTCCTAGGTATTTATAAGAACACACTAAACAACTGCACCTGGCATAATATTTGAGTTACTTGCAGAAGCAGCAGTAATAGAAGAACTGCAACAAAACTTGTCTTCCAACTCCTGGGCCTTTCTTTCCTCGTTAACCACAGGAGCCTTTAGAGCGTTAACCAGGGCATCCCAGGTTGGTTCAGGGTTAATTCCCTTTAGCCATCGGCTCAGCATGCACTGCAGGCATTCCAATGGATTGCCACTCATCGCTTCAAGGTCTGATATTGAAAAACCTAACCCCAGGCCTATCCATTTCCACTTCAATTTGACATCGTAAAGATCATTCAGCAGATCCCAAAGTGAACTTTCATTCAACACGACTGTAATGGGTGGAACATTTCACCCCATGCATCAAAAATCAGTATGTGACTCACCAAAACCTGTGGGTTCACTTCCAGGCCCTGCCATCATCGGTGATAGGCGATGGGACCCGCGCCTGGGGCCTCCGCACCTTAGAGCCTGGGGCAGAGGCCCGGCCAGGGGGTATAACTAGCTAACCACGCCCTTCGCGCGTGGCCGGCTCCCCGCGCGGTCAGGTGGCCGTGTGCAGGTGCAGGGCGTTACCAGGAATCCGCGTATAATTATATATTACGCGCCTCTGGAATGTAAAAATTCCGCGCGGGTGAAATGCATAAACTTTCTTGGAGCGTTTCCTGATGGTCTACCAACTCCGGAGAGGTCCGAACGTCTAGAAGTCAAGAACGACGACTCATCCACCGCCCAAGCACAAAATATTCACCGTCGCAGGGGCGGATCCCATTGAACCGTGTATATACATTTTGAATTTCAAAATCCGTGTGGGTCTAAACCTTTTTTGAGCGGCCATGCTTACTCTATTTTGAGGTCCGAACGTCTAGAACTGTAGAAGAGAGTCTAAAGTTTGAGATGAACAAAAAAAATACGGTAATAATACAAAGTTAATTAAGCGGCCAAATGCAGTTGAAAATCGGTAAAATTTGGATGACGGAAACTGGCCCGTCTGCCTCGAGGATCCGGAAAGACTCCTTTTCTGTGTCTAACGCCACTTACTTACTGTTAACTGAAAAATTCTGAGGGGTTTCTGGGGCAATAGGCCTACCTCTCAAAGAGTTTTCCCCCGCTACTACTAAAGGTTATAAGCTGGCTACTATACAGTCACCTCTCACGCTGATGCGCGTCCATCCGGCGCAACCCGGAACCTCTGTTCGCCCATCTCGCATTGGTACGCTAGCTGCACATCAGTAGTGGAACATTCAAGCCTACAGACAAAAAGGGTTCGGCCAAAACCCCAAGCAACCGCGACCGCGGCCTCTAAGTCGTAACTACCACGGTCAGCAACAAAACGCCCCGCCGCCAGTTCTCACGCAGCTTGCTTCCCACGTGCAATTGACTCCAATGAGTTTTGGTATCCACCAACGTACATTCAAATGAGTGTCAATGACCACATTCACTAAAAATAGGAAAGTGGTTCCTCGGGTGGTTACACTCGGCAAAGGACACGCGTAGAGGGCCGGCCATTCCTTGTTGGATAACACCATCAGAAGGGCAGGCAGACTTCCATCACAACGTTTTTCATATCAAAGCTTCTCCAACACAGAGTGGTGTAGCGAAGAGCTGGCGTCCCACTGCCTTCTTCGAGAAATACTGACTGCGCTTCAGATAGAGATGCCCGTAGCTATGGTAACCGCCGTTCTGTCAGCTTGCGCGACGAGTAAACAAGCTGTTTAGAACGCGTAAAACGAGCCAAATACACCGTGTCCGCTAAACAAGGCAGATTGCTGGTAGGCCTAGCTACAGAATGCAATTCGTTGTGACTTCCTGAGCCCCCAATGTACACAGAGCGAGCGGACAGGGTCGCAGTAAGCCCAGGGAGATTATGCATAAGTGCAAACCGTTATTGGCCTTTTCGGTTGTTTTCACGGCATATCTCTCGAACGCAGTCGTTTCAGGAAAATCGTCCTTTTAATTTTCAGGCTCGCGTAGTTCGCCGCTGGTAGGCCGCCTCGTAGCCAGAATAAGCGCCGACACACAGACAGGCAGGCAACGTAACCCTCGCCGAGGGTTAAAATGAGCCGTCAATCGCGAAAAAAAACTGAAAGAACAAGAAGCGCTGCCGCAGCGTCTCACCGGAACAAGACGTGAAAGAGACAAAGAGAACGTTGGAGGAATGATGTTGGAACAGCCCTAGGAGCTCCTCGCTAGTGCCCGAAGCTTCCAACTTGATCGATCGCGGCCACGCAAACTACCGTCTCATTTATTAGCAACGATTGTGCGTGGGCGTATGTTTCAGATATTTTTTTCAATGGCACAGCAAAAACGCTGGTGATTTATGGTGAATTTAGGTATATTTCTCGGATTTTTCCTACCTTGTTTTCCAAACTCATTAGCATATTCATATTCCTCCTCAATACATTCTCTATGGGAGAGAAAACTCGTGCGCGACTCACCCAGGAGCGAACGGTCCGTCTCCATTATGCGCAGTGGCTTTCTTTGCCTGCTTCGGTACGCGGGAAGCTAATTTTGCGCTATAGAAAAAAACGGGCGTGACCGGGTGGCAAAGGTCAACGTGAAAACGTAATGCTCAAAACTTGGCCACGCCTATTTTTCGGGATGGCTCTAATACGCCTGCGCGTGCCGCAGGAGGCAGAAAGAACGCCATTGCGCATAATGGAGACGGACCGTTCGCTCCTGGGTGAGTCGCGCACGGGTTTTCTCTCCCATAGAGAATGTATTGAGGAGGAATATGAATATGCTAATGAGTTTGGAAAACAAGGTAGGAAAAATCCGAGAAATATACCTAAATTCACCATAAATCACCAGCGTTTTTGCTGTGCCATTGAAAAAATAACTGAAACATACGCCCACGCAGAATCGTTGCTAACCTAATAGAATGCGTTGTACGGCGTGTCTATATAGCTACATGTCGTCTTCGTCCACGTCGTCATCAACGGAGTCTGATGACTCGTCTACCAAAAAACGACGACGACGAAAGTCCTACTTTTGTGGTGACTGTAAGCGTTTGTTACCCAAGTCTACTTTTTACCGCCATCGCGAACTCTACTACGATAAAATGTCGCGAAAGTGGAATGATGTAGGTGTTTTCAGCAACATATAGCTGAGATGATGAAGGTCATCAAATGGACATGGGACAGTCAGAAGGTAATGAACTTGTGAAGCTTTCTGAGTTCTGGAACTGGGGACGGGGCAGTCTGTGCACAAGTGGGACTTCACAGCTTGTTGGGCCTAAGAAGTTATATATAACTAGCTATGTATCTTTCTACAGGTGCCCGGTTCTCAACAAGTGATCATGAGCTTGCAGGCAAGGAAAGTAAGAATCAGACCAGTGAAGAGAGTACCTCAGATTCATCCGCCTCAACGGTAGGTTTACTCTCTGTCTGCATGCATACACTTAATTTTTAGGATGAACTGTGGTCTACAACAGATGATGAAGAGGCTGTCAACCTCACAACCCCTGCCTCTGTGTGGAAGCTTTTGTTTTTCCTAGTTTTCTGGCAAGCTATCTAATGCTGCTCTAGTAAGCCTTTTGTCGTTTTTCAAGTATTTCACAACATTTTTGGGCAGCGCATTTCAATGTCGACCGCTAAAGGATACAGTGAAAGAAATGCCAATGTCTTATGAAATGTTTGTAAGGTATAGGAATGTCTGATAACTGTCTGGAGTATGTTGTGTGCCCAAAATGTAATTCAACGAGTATGAAGATTGTGTGCAAGTAAGAAATGGGGTGAAAAGAACAAAATTATGCTCACATGTATCACATCCTCAACGAACACCATGTAACACTCAACTTTTGAAAAAGGTTAAGACTAACAAAGGTTATTCACTTGTTCCATTCTGTGTTTATCCATACTATCCACTTATAAAATCTTTTGAACGCTTTGCGGCTAAACCTGGCTTTTTTGAGAACTGTGAGAGATGGAGAGAAAGGCGCACTGTGTACCAGAAAATATATTGGGTGATATATAATATGATGGTGATATTTGGAAGGAATTTGGCTCCCACTTTTTAGCCACACCTCATAATTATCTTTTAACGTTAAACGTTGACTGGTTTCAGCCTTTCACACACCATTGGTGCTATATACCTGACAATCCAAAATTTAAGGAGGAGAACATAATTTTAGTTGGAATATATACTTCCAGGTCCGAAGGAACCAAAATTCACTATTAATTCCCTTTCTCCACTTGTCGAAGAGCTAAAGGATTCCTGGTATAGAGGATTTGAAGTTCATACCCCACAAGGTTCCCCGATCACTATATATTCGATTGGCTCTATCATGTGTAGCATGTGACATTCCTGCTACAAGAAAGGCATGTGGATTTTTGGGGCACAATGCAGCATTTGGTTGCAACAAATAGTTTTCCGTTACTTTTGCAAGTCCGACAAACTATTCGGGATGTAACAGAGAGAGTTGGCCACCTCGTACAGAACCTCTACACAGACAACAATGCATGGAGATTTCTAGGGAAACGACAAAAAATGGAGTACAAAGGGCGGAGGGAAAATATGGTGTTCGATGCTCAGTGTTTCTTGGTTTGCCTTATTATGATCCCATTAGGTTTGTTGCTATTGACACTAAGCACAATCTTTTTCTTGGGACAGGGAAGCAATGGGTTGAATGTGGTATTCTTACACCCCATCATTATTATGATCAAAATTGAGGATACGGTTCGATGTTTTAGAGTACCGCCTCATGTTGGTAGAATCCCCTATAGAATATCATCTAATTATGGTGGTTTTACAGCCAGCCAGTGGCGCAATTGGATAACTATCTATTCACCTGTTGTATTGAAACGAATATTAGAACAGCAACATCTTCAATGGTGGTTGTTATTTGTGCGTGCAGACCTGTTCCTTATCACCTTATGTAGAAAATTTGAACACATATATGGAGGGGATCAGTTTACATTTCACATGCATCTAAAGCAGTGTCTTACAGACTTTGGACCTTCACACAGTTTCTGGTGTTTTTCTTTTGAAAGGTTTAATGGACTTTTAGGGTGTTATTCCACTAATAAAAAGGTTATTGAAGTGCAAGTAATGAGAAGGTTTTGTACAGCTAAGGATACATACAACCTCCCATACATTGATTCAGACTTGCAAAATGTTCTTCAAGTTTCCAAAAAGGGCAATAAATCTCTATCTATTTTTGGTGCGGATGACAGTGCTACAATTTCACTACTCAATACGTGCCACGCATCCCTGTCTTCCATATCAAGTTTTGAAAATTGTGGTGTTGTGACTTTGTTACCGCCACTAAAGGAGCAAGTGTTGACATTTGAGGAGTGCTCTCGGCTAAGGAAGATATATACCCAGCTCGTTCCTACGGCAACAATGTCACATATATCACATTTTTATATTCACTGTAAACAAGTGGCACATGGGGGTGACATTATAGGATCAGTCAAATGTGGCAGTGCAAGTTCTGTTATAATGGCTTATTGGCCAAGTCAAGGGGATGATTTGTCGAACATAGACTATACGTCACGAATGAGCGTAGGTGTTGTTCAACATTATGTGCAGCATACAGTGTCAATGACATCCCCAACTGAAACAGAGTCACGTAAATATAATCATGTGTTTGCACGAGTTTCATGGAAACAAAGGCACCCATCAGAAGATCTCTATGGTGCATCAGCCACTGTTTGTTTTGATTCTTTTGAAGCCTCAAATGCATGTGTGTGTATACCAGTACAGAGGATATACGGTCGTTCTGCATATGCAAAGTTTCCCATTCAAATTGGTCCTGTTACAGAACATCTATTTGTGGCTTGTCCATTACCTATGAAATATTGCGGATGTGGAATTATTGTACGTATGTATGGACGGAACTAAGGAATAGAGCCCTTCACTAACCACTCTGCCGATGCTAAAGGCCACTAGTAAGTTGAGTCTACATTCAGTGTTTTACCCATAAGTTCTTGCAAGAGGTTGGTCAATGTCTTTGTGCATGTCACGTGATATATACACGTGATGCCTGTATACATATATCACACATGACATGCATGATCACAAGGCACCATGCAGACATTGACTTGGTAATAAACAAAGGAGTGCACACCCTCATTGGTAGGTACTAAAATGGCACCACTAATACTGATTGGGCTAGAGAGAATGCCCAATGGAGGGGTAGCTCTCACTAGCCCAGTGGAGGGGTAGCTCTCAGAGTGCGCTTACTATTGTACTCCCTCTCCTTCTCTCCCTCTCCCTCCCCTCCTCTCCTTCTCCTGTAAGCCTAGCTTTGCAAGTGCAGGAAGAAATTCGCCGAGGGTTTAAGTCTGTCTGTAATGATGGACCTATCCATTTTCTTTGTGCCATGAAGGATAACAAGCTTGTTTAGTCGTCTATTGTGCAGCTGGGTGGAGATGATATTTGCGGGAAAAGGGGAGCTGTGTATGTGTATCAAGACCCTAAGGTTATGGTGGAGAATTTCCTAAACATCCAGTTATTATTCTGTTTTCCATCATTCACAGCCTGTCAAACAGTGTTGAAGAGAGTTCTGATACAGATTTGGATGAATTACCTAATTTCCCTAGTGTAAGTAATAGTTATATACTTAGTGCCATGATACAGCTGTTATTCACAGAAGATGAGTTCAAAGGAGGTCCTTTTGCAGAATCTCTTGGACACAATTACTAACAGTATTAAGTTGTTTTGATTGCCGGGAAGCACCATACTTAGGCACTTCTCCATGTTGTTCGTGATATTTCCAACTATTCTGTCCTCAGTAAGCCTTGGGCATTCATCAGGCAATGATGGGTCGGAAGTGCAGAATCCCTCCCTCGGTTCATCAAAGCCATGAGCTGCCGAGATTTGTATGCCGTGTACAGGTCTATGCAAGCTTCCGACTGCTAACGTGCTGGTTAGTCAGCTAAGCGAATTACTTCACCTTCTACTCACCAAGGAGGAAGTCGTGCGCTGTCGTACTTACGCCAGTACCTAGACAACATGCGGCAGTAGAGTTGCAAGTGTTCGTACGGTGTGTGACCGGATCTTCTGTTTGTGTACAGCAAACGCCCCTTGTGGTTACTTTCAACAATCGGGAGGGATTGGCTCGTAGACCTGTGGCCCATACATGTGGTACAAACACACTTGAACGCTCTACTCTGACTAACATACGCTTCATATTCAGATATGTGCCTCAGAGTTTTTTTCCGTTCGCAATCCTGTGCCAGCAGGATAATCTGTGGAACATGAGACGCTGTGTAGTGCTTGTTATGTCACTGAGAGTCGTGTATTATACAGATACGCTTGCATGCTATAGTCGTAAAATTGTATTATGATTGGTATTGTCGATGCTGCTCAAAATGTTTTAAGTGTTTAACTTGTAGCCTACGTAGCTACGTACACATGCAATACAGAATTTATCATAAAACTGTCATGATTGACAACAGTACACTTTTAGTGTCGATAAGTATAGAGAGGTGAATGGTTCATAGAGTTACTAAAAATGCTCGTATTATAGCTAGAAAGCAACCTCATCTGAAAATGCAAGTTATGCATCTGGCACCCTCTGGCCACCTGTTCCCCACATATCAGTCTGGGGGAATAGGCCCATCAGTGTCAACACCTATAATGAGTCATGTCCACATTGTCCAGTGCTACCAAACCGCCAACTGTTGTAGTGCGGATACACGACCCCGGGTGTGAACAGTTTGTTGAGGAGAGAGATGTTGTCGTGCGAATGCTGTGACTATTCCAACCCTGGACAAAGCGTCACATGGCACGATTATTCTGGCCGGTACACATACTCCAGCGCATATAGACATCGCCAGCGTTGGTATCTCCAGCTACCCTGACTTTCAAGAAAGTAGAACAGACGGTAGTAGAGCTTTGTCACACAGGCATGATAATCTCTCCCTAACCTTCGATTCGTGGTTATGGGTATAACTTCCAACTAGCATGCTATTACAGTCTGACCACGATTATGGAGCATGTATCGAGCACATGCATTCTCATATCAGACCTCACCCTAGATGGTACCCAAATCGCTGCAATGCCTTCCAAAATGCGTTTAGAACTGTCGAGACGGTTGTTGTGGTGCTGCATCGCATGAACACAATCATTCTACTGTACCCATCAATTCCTGCATGTGTGACGAACCGCCAACGAACACACTTGTGATGTCCATCTGCAAAGGACAAAATAAACAGTGTTACATGCAGAAATACTGTAGTGAGTAGCTACTTATTGGTATGGCCAGCTTTTTGTTAGAACCATATCATATTTACCTATGTGCCACAAAGAAGATTAGGGCCAGGATTGAGTATGGACGACGAACATGCAGATTGCGATTGAAAGGATCAGTGTCATTTATGACCTGGCGGAAGACGTGATCGCGTCACATATGTAGCCCAATGCACGCACCGTCCCATAACCATAACCTCTCCCAACTAAGGCAGCTCTGGCGTGTCTGTTCAACAGACGTCTCAGCTCAGAGTCATCAGGTACGATTCTCGGGTCTTCAACCATGTCATATTCGATGCGGCGTCGATAGACAGTCATTCGTGACACTCCGAGAGGGCTGCAATTCAACCCAGTAAAGAAAGTGAGTGGAGATAGTTCCAGTTGTTCCTGGTGGGCTCACACGCTGGGTCTACACCGTTGATGAGGTTGGTAGAGAAGGGGGGTACGATATGAAGTGGCAGAATAACTTTCGACGGCAGTGCAATATTCAAGCCACTGGATTCCAAGTGAGTGGAGTAGTCGATTGAGCACCAAAAACCTATGCCAACTATAGCACTCTCTTCACCCTCGTACAATCTGATTCACCAGCAGCTCGAGAACTGCCACCAGGTGCCTACAAACGCCTTCGCACATTTCGAGACGTTCTATGGCATACTCCGCATAAGGGACACTTGAGATACCAGCTTGTCGCCCCAATTCTCCTAAAAACCGGGCGAGATCGGAGAGGTTTCGTCCCATCCCCAGGTCACAGGGTCTCCTTCGTCGTCCATCTCCAATAAGTGCTCATTCTTCGCGCATACGCAATTAAAAATTTGCTAATTAGCTGGGTGGGCGGGGTCCTGAACGATCTCATGTCGACCCCAGATTGGCCGGGTCGACCTGAGAGTTAGACAAACGTTCAGGAGTTATTTTACTCTCAGGGCGTCATGAGAGCTCTCCGGACGACCTGAGAGCTCTCAGGTCGACCCCACAAAAATCGCGCCGACCCAGGAGTCGGTGCGATTTTTGATATTGATGGCGTGCCATACAGTCGACGGCTTGCCATAATAATACATACATGCGCGCGTACATTTTCGTGGGAAGGACTAGCGCGCGTATGGAATGCCATCAGTAAAAAAAATCTGGAGTCGACCTCTAAACTCTCAGGCGACCCCAGATCTCTCAGGCCTACCTCGCTTTCTCAGGTGGACCTGAGAAGTTTTCCGAAACCAATAAGCAAATGATTGAACGAGGCTACCCGAGGCTACTACGACAACGAAGTGTGTTCTGCTGTGCTTCGGGGAGAGGAAGAGGCCTGTAACCCTCGCAAACGACGCAACCGTAAATGATTTAAAGTTAGCTATCGTCAATGATATCAGGACGTTTTGCCGCGGAGTAGCTCGTCGACTGACCAGAGCGTCACTGATGGCTTTCCTGCAAATAAAATCCGAAGAGTGGGATGAGTGTTAGTCGATTTAAAGGATGAACTGATGTCCCAGACAGGTCTGTCTTGCGAGTTGTTGAGAGAGCCAGAGGTAACTTAGTAGTGTGAGCTAAGCACACTGGATTTGAATGTTATTTTTGTAGGATAATGTTACTGATGCCAGGCCCAAGTGTGCTCTGGTCACAAGCGGACATGAAAAGGAAAAGAATGTTCTGGCCAAGCTGTTTAGCTCGAGTTCTTTGATTTCACGCAAGCGTCCTATGGCGTTTGATCCGATGGCTGAATCAGCAATTCCGAGTTTCAAAGAAAGAAAAAGAGTGTGTTGTGAGGCCAGTAAGCCGACATGTCATCTTTTCGCTGAAAGTGCGGTCGTGTGATGCAGAGAGGCCTAAAAGTGCTCTCAAAGAAAGGTCCGCATGAAAAGTTTGGTTTTTAAGCGAACAATGACGTCTTTGCAAGTGCAGTGAGAAATTCGTCCGAGGGTTTAAGTCTGTTTGTCATGATGGACCTATCCATTTCTTTGTGCCATGAGGATACAAGCTTGTTGAGTCGTCTATTGTGCAGCTGGGTGGAGATGATATTGCGGGAAAAGGAGCTGTTGTATGTGTATCAAGACCCTAAGGTTAGGGTGGAGAATTTCCTAAAATCCAGTTATTATTCTGTTTTCCATCATTCACACGCCTGTCCAATTGTCAAGCAGTGTTGAAGAGAGTTCTGATACAGATTTGGATGAATTAACTAATTTCCCTAGTGTAAGTAACAGTTATATTAACACACTTAGCTAACTTTAAGTTTTTGTGTGCACGAGAATGCCTGTCATCGTTAGTTTGCACGGTGTTGCAAGTGGTGGAGCAGAGACAGTTTGCCAGTTGTGCTATGGCCAAGCTCTACGCTACCGCCTGTGTCCGAAAGATGCCTACAGGTGAGTACCGATGTTCTGCCTTAGCCCCGTAGACCTCCCTCCAGACAACGTGGGCATGTATGGGCAATCGAGCGTCAAAGCACAGCAAACCTGTCAGAAGAAGTGTGCACTATCTGGTTATTGCACACTGAAGTGTACATTGCGTGATTTAATGCACACTTTTCCATGCATCTGATTGGCCAGAAGTCGATAAATACAATCATGGCTACTCTGTGATATTGTTTCTATAGCCTTGAATTGGGAGGGGGTTAAGAGTTTACAGCTTACTTCCTTGTTGTAATGCACAGAACAATCTGGAAACCAAAAGATGATGAGATGGGTGTATTGGAGAATGGGGAGTATTTGCAGTGTTTAGCTCTACTAGATTTTGCATGGGTTGATCAAAGGCACCGCCAGTTCTGTATTTTTCATACAGAAGTGCTTTTGTAAGGTGCCGTACTGTATGAGCCTTGCTGTGCCTCGTGCTGTATTGAACTTTTTAGCTAGCTAGCTCTTATAATATACAAAATGTAGTAGTTTTAGCACATGTGTAAAGGAGTAATATTTTACAGCGAATTGCTATTTATCTATTTTTCAGCTGATTCTTGCCGTATGGAGTTTGTGTGCTCACTGTCCCTGAAGGAGGGCGTATCACATGAAGTTGAAAGAGTGAATATTTACTCCAGTGTTATGACACTGTTCACAATGAATTGAGAAGTAATCTTACAGGAGTACCCCCTGCAAATTCGTTTTAGGGGAGAGAGAGCAGTTGATGTGGGTGGTGTCTCTTGAGATTTTTCCCTGCGTTTTATGATGCTGTTTATGCCAAGTATTGCGATGGTGTGTCGCTACTTTATCCTGTTGTCAACCCTCATGTGAAAACATCAGAACTGAAAACGCTTGGGCTAGTTATATCATGTGGTTATCTCCTTTCTGCTGTCCTTCCTGTTCGCATAGCATTTCCTACCCTTGCTGCAATTTTGCTTGCAAAATCCCATGACTTATCTGATCATGTCATGGTTGATTCATTTGCTGGCATACTTAGTGCCCATGATACAGCTGTTATTCACAAATTTACTAACAGTATTCAGTTGTTTTGGTTGCCGGGAAGCACCATCTGTAGGCACTTTCTCCCATGTTGTTCGTGATATTTCGAACTATCTATTCCTCAGAAAGCCATGTGCCTTTATCAATGATGTTCGTGCAGGAATACCCTCGGTTCATCAACGGTTTTGGAAAGCCATGAGCTGCCGAGATTTGTATGCCTTGTACAGGTCTATGCAAGCTTCCACTGCTAAAGTGCGGAGTATGCTAAGCGAATTATCACCTTCTACACCAAAGGAGGAAGTCGTGCTGTCGTACTTACGCCAGTATATAGGAAACATGCGGCAGGAAGAGTTGCAAATTTTCTTACGGTTTGTGACAGGATCTTCTGTTTGTACAGCAAACCCACCTGTTGTTACTTTCAACAATCTGGAGGGATTGGCTCGTAGACCTGTGGCCCATACATGTGGGTACACTTGAACTATCTACTTCATACGCTTCATATTCAGATTTTGCTCAAGAGTTTTTTTCCGTTCTCAATACTTGCCAGCAGGATAATCTGTGGAACATGGACGCTGTGTAGTGCTTGTTATGTCACTGAGAAGTATTATACGCTTTGCATGCATTTATATGGGGTCGTAATTGTATTATGATTGTGTATTGTATATGCTGCTCAAAATGTTTTAAGTGTTTAACTTGTAAGCCTCACGGTAGCTACATACACATGCAATAACAGAATTTACATAAAACTGTCATGATTGACAACAGTACATTTTATTGCGAAAGTATAGAGAGTGATGGTTCATAGAGTTCAATTCCATGATTGCTGCTCTCGGCTAGTGGGTCCACACTTGCTCGTATATAGCTAAGAACGCACCTCATCTGAGTTATTCTCTGGCACCCTCTGGCAACAGTTCCCACATTATCGTCTGGGGGAATAGGCCCATCAGTGTCAACACCATAATATGAGTCATTCACATGTCCATGTGCTACCAACCCGAACGTTGTAGCGAAGGACCCCTTGTGTGAACAGTTGTTGAGGAGAGAGATTGTTGTGCAGTGCGAATGCTGTGACTATTCCAACCCTGGACAAAGCAGTCAATGGCACGATTTATTCTGGGCCGGTACACATACTCCAGCGCATATAGACACCGCGTTGGTATGCTCCAGCATACCCTGACTTTCAAGAAAGTAGAACAGACGGTAGTAGAGCTTTGTCACACAGGCATGATAATCTCTCCATAACCTTGTCGATTCGTTGGTTTATGTGGTAGACTGTCCAACTAGCATCTATTAACGGTCTTGACCACGATTATGGAGCATGTATCGAGCAATATGCATATTCCTCTCATAATCAGACCTCACCTAGATGTACACCAAATCGCTGAATGCCTTCCAAAAATGCGTTTAGAACTGTTCGAGGACGTTTGTTGGTGCTGCATCGCTTACACAATCATTCTACTGTACCCATCAATTCCTGCATGTGTGACGAACCGCCAACGAACACACTTGTGATGTCCATCTGCAAAGGAACAAAATAACATGTTACCATGCAGAAATACTGTAGTGAGTAGCTACTTATTGGTATGGCCAGCTTTTTTGGTAGAACCATATCATATTTACCTATGTGCCACAAAGAACTTAGAGGGTCCAGGGACTGAGTATGTACGCACGAACATGTCAGCTTGCGATTGATAAGGATCAGTGTCTGTTATGACCTGGCGAAGACGTGATCGCTCACATATAGTAGCATGCCGCACTGTCGCATACCATACCTCTCCAAATAGGCAGCTCCGTGCGTGTCTGTTCACAGACCGTCTCAGCTCAGAGTCATCCGTACGATTCTCGTCTCGGTCTTCAACCATGTCATATGCGATGTCGGCGTCGATAGACAGTCATTCGTGACACTCCGAGAAGGGCTGCAATTTCAACCCAGTAAAACGAGGAGTGAGTGTCGGCTTATGCATGTTGTTCCTGTGGGATCACAAGCTGGGTCTACCACCCCGTTGATGAGGTTGGTAAGGTGTGAGGGGTGGCGTACGAGAGAATAGTGGCGGGTGAATAGTCTCTGGTTTCGACGGTCAGTGCTGCGGTGAGTGGTGTCAAGCTGCGACTGAATTCGAGTGAGTGGAGGTAGGGTTGCGTGTTGAGCATCCAATAACCGTATGTCGCGTATATCTTCACTATCGCACTCGCTTCACCCTCGACAACTGATCACCGCAGCGAGAACTGCCACTAGGTGCCTACAGAGACGCCTTCCACATTTCGAGACGTCTATGGCATACTCCACATAAGGGACGCTTGGGATACCAGTTTGTCGCCCCAGTCTCCTAGAAAACCCACAACCGTGGGGCGAGATCGGAGAGGTTTCGTCCGCAATCCCTCCCTCCCCAGGTCACAGGTCTCCTTCGTCGTCATACTGCCACAGCAGTGCTCACTGTTTCGCAGCATGCACAATTAAAAAGTTGCTAACTAGCTGGGGGGGCTGGGTCCTGATGATCTCATGTCGACCCCAGAGTGGCCGGTCGATCTTAGTTAGACAAACGTTCAGAGTTATTTTACTCTCAGGGCGTCATGAGAGCTCTCAGGTCGACCCCATAAAAATCGCGCCGACCCAGGAGTCGGTGCGATTTTTGATACTGATGGCGTGCCATACGGTCGACGGCTTGCCATAATAATACATACATGCGTGCGTACATTTTCGTGGGAAGGACTAGCGCGCGCCGCCGTGTGTTTTAATGTCGATCATAACCATGATGACCGCGCGCGTATGGCAAAGCTTATTTTACAACTTGAGTGAAGTTTGGAAGGGGGAGTTTGTCGACATTAGAGAAACCGATACTGTCACCAATGAAGCTATTGTGTGTGCAATCATCAAGGAAGAACCACGTAAGGTTAAGGTGAGGATATAGCTACTGAAACGTAGGTAGGCTGTATACCTGTTGATAGGATGCCTGTTTTAAAAGTGCAATGTCTCTGTCGACTAAGCTGAGAAGGCCCAGCTCTGAAGTTGCTAGAGAGCTTAGGCAACTCTTTCCGTCCGGTGCTCCTGGTCCATCTACTTCTAAACGTGGAACTGATTTCGATCCACGCCAGGATTTGCCTGGTATGCCCGACAGGAAGCTAAAGAAGAAAGCACTTACATCCAGTGGGCGTTGCGTAAATATCATGGTTTGCCGCCTTTCTAAGTATACGCCGTTTATTCCGAAGGGAAAAGTACGGAGCAACCTGAAGGGAAACGGACGCCTGCAAACCGTTCGACTGACACGATTGATGAATGCTAGTGATGTTAAGTCTTCAATCAGCCAGGCATTTTCGCACATCCGTTCCGACTGGAGCTATTTGGAAACAGGGCAGTATAACAGGTTGGAAGAGCTACAGCAGCAGTTTCCAGATGGAAATTTTATATGTTCTCTGAGAGGCTGTCTATACATTGTTGACAAACCGGTATGTAAGAGAGAGGATCTAAAGAAGGGAAACTAAATGTTGCTTGTTTCAGGATACCCAGCAGGCTGAGAATGTCGGAGAATCGAGTAAGCAGGTGTCTGGGGCTGTTGAAGTATCTAGTGATGTAAGTTACACACTGTTTGTAGTCCATGCTCTAGTAATTGTCGTTTCTAGGGGTCAAGTGGAGATGAACTTCCAAATATCAGGGTGTCATATGCTGTAAGTGATTATAATTCTTTATGGATGAATTTGACACATATTCACCTGTAGGAAGTTTACGAAGGAGATGTGTCATCAACTGTTATTGTGGAAGGTTTGTTGCACATGGAGAGCCTTTACATGCAGTGCATGGTGTGTTTGTAACACCGCCACTGTCCATGCACCCTCCTGTGACGCACTAAGTACTACGTACTTGATGAAAAATAGCTGAATCTTGTAGGGAAAGGTTTATGCAAGGGGCTAGGATTGGAAAGGGGGCCAGCCCACACGGTCGACCGAAAAAGTATATTTGAAGAAGTTATGATGCTCTACACTGACGACTGTGAGAAGGTGCTAAGTGAATAGCCGCTTTGTATTCGTTTTAAGGGGGAGATGGGTGTTGTTCTCGGTGGGGTTACCCGAGACATGTTTTCTGGATTTTTTTCTATGGCTTACGTCAAGATGTTCGATGGAACGTCTACACTTTTTCCTGCAAGCCATGCAGGGGTTGATATTTCAAAGTTCCGGACATTAGGTACTGTAATCTCACACGCATACTTGGTTGGAGGAGTTTTGCCTGATAGTGTTGCCTTTCCATGCTTGGCAGCTGCATTATTGGGCCCTCAAATCGATATCGACCCTAAAATTCTTTAAGAAGCATTTGTTAGTTGCCTCAGTACTCATGAAGCCGACATATTAAGAGCAGCGATCAGATACAACGGTATGAAATTTCCTGATGATACACTCTCTGAACTCTTGCAAATCCTTGGAAGCTATGGTTGTAAGTTCTCCAAATCCTCAAAATATTACGGTGTTCAGCGATGTATATGTTTCTTGTGAGGCCTGCAGCTGCAGTAAACCAATTGAATATGGGGATACCAGATTTGCATCGATCGTTTTGGGAAACAATTGAAGTGGGCCACCTTTTCAAAGTGTACAAATGTATGTCGGTATCCACTGCAAAAGTGCTCAGCTTGCTACAGGAGCCGCACATGGATATACCAAGTAAGGAGGAGGTTTGTCTTTACCTGCGAAGATTTATCGGTAACATGACGAATGATGAACTTCGTACCCTACTTCGATTTGTTACTGGAAGTTTGTAATCAGTGTTTCCGCAATAGCAATATCTTTCAATAACTTGGGTGGCCTTGCCCACCGACCCATAGCCCACACATGCACTGGTACACTGGAGCTATCAACAACGTACAACACACTCCTCGAATTTGAAAGCGAGTTTCGTGCTGTGTTGGCTGACCCATACTTTTCTTGGAGAATGGATGCCATTTGACTCAACTGTGTGTCCCGCAACATCTGATTTGTCACTTATATTATGTATATACATAGTTTATACTTATCATTCTAGAGGCGCTGCACGCAGTCCGCGTTCCGCGCTGAATACATGGAAGTGTTCATAGTGGTGTGCGTTATTTCACAAAGAATGGCTGTGGCAGCCGAGAGTGTTTGGTCACGATTTTTTACGGATTTGACTTCTTTCCTCGCAGCATGTGAGCGACAGTATGGTGTATTGAAAGAGAGTTATACGGAGTATATGATTGACCACCTTTCTCTAAGCTGCCAAAGCGTTTTGACCCTTAGTGAGAGACTTGCTAGTTCGGGTCCCTTTGCTAAATGATTTGGAGGAAACTTTGACGGAGATTTTAGAGAAGCTGCGACGTATACTACAGCTATGGCGCGATTATTCTGATGCTGGTACCCTCAGTTTCAACTCAACGCGGTATGAGCTACCTACTGAAGGATGACCAGGTCCTTCTCGTGGCCGCCCACGATTTAATATCAGCAGAGGGCAACTACAGTATTTGCGTTCCCTCTCGTTCCCTGGAAAGGAATTGCTGATATCCTGAATGGTCAGCAGGATGACATTGTAACCGCAGAAAGGTTGAATTTGGAATGCTGGATGAGTCAGCTCTGTTATTAGTGAAGAGGACCTGCTTTCAGTTGTTCGTCGAATATCCAGAGAACACCCACAGTTGGACAAGTTTCTATTGGGGCGGCTACGATCTCTTGGATACCGAGTACAAGGGAACGTGTTCGTCAAGCAGTTCGTTCGAGTGACCCTTTGAGCACAGCACTCTGTGGGCGTGGTAACCCAGCCTATCGCCGGCCGTAGATACAGTGTACCTGGCCCAAATTTCCCTGTGGCACATTGAGTATTACATTCATAACCGGATTTAGTGTAATGTTTTGTAGATGGGCATCACAAGCTCATACGGTGGCGACTTGTCACCCATGGTGGTATCGACGGTTTACAGTAGAATGATAGTATACCTCTCTTGTTCCACAACACACCGTGCAAGCACTGTTCTATACGCTTATTTATTGCCGCCACACAAAGGTTTAGGACTACCTCAAGGGTGCGATGCTGATATGGGAGAGAGAGAATTATGATGGTTGCACCATACATGGTACAACATCGAGGTAAGCAACAGGAAAAGCTGAGTCACGTAGCTCCACCCACAACCAGAGGATTGAAAGATTGTGGGTGATGTCCACAGAAGTGTCACGTCACTCTTTCAATCGGCTTTTTATTTTCTTGAACATCAAGGCTTATTAGATCCCTTAGACGAGTGTGACATTTTTGTACTACATTATGTGTTTGTTCCCCCGGATAATCATGCCTAACAGGAGGGCTGGAATCACCACGGAATTAGAACGTCAGGCCCACAACAGCTTTTCGCAGAAGGAGCACTACGTCTTCACTCCTCTCGTCTTGTAGCACTTGACTTCTTTGACAATGTAAGCTCTACCTTTGCTACGAGTGATGATGATATCCTATGCCTCCATTGAAAGTGATTCTGTTATCGTTCCCGAAACACCATTTTCCCCTTCAACCTGCACTTTTTGAACAATTGAAAAAGAACAATTGACCCTCTCCAATAAAGTGAAAATTATGGAATTGACATATTCATTTCAGTAAAACAGTACATCAGCATCTTCCTTCATTTTACTTTTGTATGGTAGTTATACATGCATATAATCTTGTAATGAATCCTGCATAAAGATAACAAGAAGATATGATAACGCGCAAGCAGTATACGATAAAAAAATAACATTGCACGCCAGATGACTGTTGCACAGACGTGTATAATACCTAGCATTCCACTAGTGTTAACGATAAGACGTCGACGTCTACTGGGACGTCGTCGTTTTGCCCCACGTTGACGTCAGTGGCAAGACGTCGACGTCAGCGGGACGTCATCGTCAGTACTTCAGACGTCGACATTATCCAGACGTCAACATCAGTGGGACGTCATCGTCAGTACTTCATACGTCAACGTTGCCCAGACGTCGTCGTTATTGCGCAGACGTCGACGTTAGAACGTGAGGTCGACGTCTGTATACGTCGAATTTGTACAAACGGCTTACATATGCGCGCCGATCGGATTGTCCGCGCACGAGAGAGAAGACAGATGAGTGTGAGATCAATGACGAAGGTATATAAATGTTTTGAGTGCTGGAACTATCATGTCGGAATCCGTGCGCAAATTATGGAGACTCTAGGATGACACGATGGTCAGTGTTTTTCCTGATGAGGTCCGGCTCCGCCTAACGAACCGAGCGCTAGCCCTAGATTAGGTCCGACAGGCAAGCGTTCTGGACGTCAGGTCCCGATCAGAGCCTATAGATAGTTGCCCTAGCCCATACCGAAGTCCGCACGGGCGATCGTGCTAGACGAGGTTCGAGGCGTGAGCTAGTCTGATTGGAAAAAGACCTTTGTGACTAGGAGGATCCATAACTTCAAGTTAACTCTAATACACTAGTCAAAAACCTTCTTGACATCAAAATTGAACGTCTCTCCTCCGGTTGGCTCTTTATCTACTTCCGTGTTCAGGAAATCAACACACACTGACCAGTACCTCAATTTTGCCTCCCACCACCCTTTCATCCCACAGAGGGCTGTGTCAGTACCCTTACCTCTAGAGCACAACTCATTCCTCCTCTGATCACTACAAACCCGGAACTACATCACGTTCATTCTGCCCTTCACAAGAATGGATACCCTAAGGGTTTATTTCATCTTCTCAACGCCACCCGACTCGCACTGCTGAGCCCACCCCTGAATGGAGAGCTGTTTCTGTGTTGCCATATGTCAAGGGTGTATCGGAATCAATAAGACGCATCCTGGCTCCCTACGTGTGAGAGTGTGTGTTTTTCGACCGTGCCATACCCTGAGGTCTTACTCTCGACCCAAGACCAATGCCAGCTCAGCAGACATCAGGAGTGGTGTACAAAATCCCTGTGCGCACTGTCCATGTGTTTACATTGGTCAAACTGGTCGTAGACTCTGTCAACGCGTTAACTGAACATAAGAGAGCTGTAAAACACAAGCAGATTTCAATTCTCGGCTCGTCTGAACATGTCTGGTCGGCCGTCACCTGTTGACTGGGAAAATGTGTCTGTCCCTGTCTAACTGCCTGACTATCCACTACAGACTAGTATGTGAGTCATCCTGATTAGATCTACTGCACATACTTTGAACAGGGACACAGGAGCTTTGCCTCCGGAGTATGATAACCTTGTTTAGTTGTCTGGGTCGTTGCGTTCGCCTCACCACTTATGTATATCTCCCTGTTCCACATTCCAAGGTTGGCTATACATTTGCCTTTATAATATACTGCTGAATCTTTTTCTGGTTTGTACTGTTCACTGATGATGGTGACTGCATAGTCACCGAAACGTTGAATATATTTTTTCAAGTTTTTGACTAGTGTATTAGAGTTAACTTGAAGTTATAGTTCCTGATTGGCTAGATATAGGGAATAGCGTAAGGTATATACAGCTATTGGCTTATGGCAACAACTGTCCTTGTCTCTCCTGACGCCTCCATTGTAGTTATTGGCTATAGCTGTGCCTACACCTGGTGATATTACCCCCTATGGACTCTCTCTCTCCTTGCTATGGCTCAGGGACCATTTACGAGATCCAAATCTAAAAGCATGAAGAAACTCCCTCAACTAATCCCCATTCGGCGGGATTCACGGAATGGGGGGAAGTTCAAACGAAGCGAAGGAAATGTGTCTGAACATGGTAGGGTTCACAGTGAGGCATCGATTGAAGTTCAGAATCATAGTTTAGTTTAGTGATGAGATGGCGGAATTATTCGACCGCTGAATTCATATTGGACCACAACGATGTAGACCCTACTCCCGTCTCAGTATAATGATGTTGAGTCCTCCTTTATACATTTTGTAAGCTGCAAGAAGAGGACGCCCCTCAAGTGAATTGGTAATCGCTTCTGATAAAGCAAAAGAAGTTATGTGCGGATGTGCCCTAATCTCAATTTTTGGATGGGATATATAGACTGATGACATTCCCGAGCCTGTCACTGATAGTGGACAGCAAATTGGCAGCAACACTATTGTCGATTGAAAATTTTCAGCCAGCTAGATTAATTCCATTTCGATGTGGAAGATGTAAGGCAATGTTCTCCGCATGCAGTACATCATAGCCTACCAAACGCCAGTGGAGAGGGTGGCCAGTTCACTGGTGGCCAGATTTCTCTGTGTACCACCAGGAGGTTCACAATCCCACTACTGAACGCCGAATTCTATCGTGTTAAGACACTAGATCTCAGGCTGTCAGGGAATTGGCGAGATCCAATCTCCTCCAGGCAACACACACTGCACAGAGACGATTTCTCAGGCTGGTGTGTAGGAGTCCTGGACAGCTCACGATCCATGAGAGAGATGGTAGTGAAAAATGTCCATATCTGTTCCAGGCAAGTCTGCGCAGGTGGCTATCGCTAGCTTGGAGATGCAAGTGGTGTCCCAATTGAGCAATCCGTGGTGAAGTCTCATACAAGGTTGTAGCCACGTATTGACTCATGTCCCTCAAGTGCAGAGAGAAGCTGCAGGAATTCGCCAGGATCTTAGTGTCAGCACTCAAGTGGACTCTCGAGTAAAACACTGGGCTGCATGATCCCCAATATGAATTATGTTTAACCCTCCGATGTGCATGTGCATCGAGGGTTAGCACGCATGGAGGTGAAACTGCGTACGCATGCCTAATACATTGTCCATGACGAACAAATAGCCTCAGGCACTTTGTTTAAAATTAGTTGTTCACTCCTCAAACTTGCTAACTGTAGCACGCATGGAAGTGAAACTTGGTGTGCAGTGTATTACATCGTTTCCATGACGACCTCTGACATAATGAAAACACTAAAGTCAAACCTTCGGCGAACTGCGCTTCTGCGTATCGCTAATTGTGGGCTGGGCCTATTAGTATCTTTACCCGCGGCTCTTTCCGCATATCGTACTCGCGAGAGTCTGACACGGGTTAGCTACGGTAGTAGATCGCAAACGCCTTCTTGTGGCTTCTTGTGCCTCTCCAGGTACACAGAAAGCAAGCAGATCAGTCGATGTTAGCCAGCATACCGCGTTTCGGCCATATACGCATTGCGCACGCTTATTGATGGGTTGGGCCACGCAACGCGGTCAGCGTCGTACCTTTTGTTCGCTATCGAACGCGGTCGTTTCAGAAATCGCCACATTAAAGATCAATCTCCGACGTCGTTCACAACCCGTTGGTGCCACTCATTTGGACGCCTCGTAGCCTGTAGTGCAAAAAAACTCGCGCAGACAGACAGACAGAACAGACGGAATATAACTACTACTGTAACCTCGCTTCCGCATTCGGCGCCGAGGGTTAATTATTGGGGTCTCCCCACACTGTACCTATACCCTTGGACTGTGGGCTCACAACACACATATTTTGGGTCTCCCATACTGTACATGTATAGGTTTGAATGACTGGCAAGTAATTCGCTGCTGGGCGCTACATGTTATACTTGCCGCACAAACCTACTGGTTATGTTTTTCCCAGCACAATGCCTGAAATCCCTATAGGAAAGCCAAGTGGGTGTTGATATGAAGTAGCTTCAGCCAAGCCTTTTGGTGGTAGTTGCAGCTAAATGGGTGCACTACTGGGCCAATAAAGCGGCTGTTGTTGGGTCGCAATACCATATAACCCTTGGTACTGTGGGGCTCACATCTTCTATGGGTCTCCCAGACCCCGTACCAGCCATCAATTGGCGTACAGTCGCATGCCCAGTTCGCCGACTGTACGAGCTAACGTCCACAAACATAGAGCAAGTTGTACCGCAAGCTGAACATTTAGAGTCTTGCATCGAAGTTTGGCAGAATACTATGATTTCTTCTTTCTTTGAAGATGATTTAGCCAGTCCTGCATTGGCTGGACTTTTATTACTGGATGGAACTGAACCACACAGTAATTGGAAACCAAATCCGCATAGTGGCTGTGAAATGGATAGTCCTTCAACATTCGCAATCTAGAGATTGCAGTTTAGAAATGTTTAAATAGCATTCATAGCATCTGAAAACTTAGTAGCGAGTTTGTCTGTCTGTGTGTGTGTCCATTCCTTCCGCCGTCTGTCCCCCGTTTTTTTTGTTTCTCGGTACCGTGCAACTCTGAGCGTGAAACTTGACATTTTTCAACTAGGAGGAATCATGGTAAAATAGAATTTCTGGAGCGAGAGCCCGTGGGAAGCTGGTGAAACGGACGCTGCCGCGGTGGGTGTGCGTCAAATAGAGAGCGCGAACCTCGTTGTAGGCTTTGGCTTGGGTGGAGAAGATTTGCTGGTCGGGCTGGATGACGTTACGTTTGAGTAGGAATCGAGATTGCCGGTGAATGAGAGGCAGCCAAACGCCCCAGTGAATCGGCTCAGTAACGGAGCCACGAGTCGCGTAGCTATAGAATCTTTTTTTTTTTGGACTTTTTCAGATTGTCGCTCATCTGCTGGGCAGGTCCACCCCGTGGACAGAATAGCCTTGACATAAGAGCGGGAGGGGACAGTAAGGACCCACATCCCTTCTTCTTCACAAGCATGCAACATTATTCTACCAAACGTGTTTAAACCCCTTCTTAAGTGTACTTTAGGAATGGCAGAGTTGTTATTGCTAGTTGAATTTTACATTTTGCGCGGCAGGATCTGCTCATTAGGGAAAGCGTTGTTTTTCAAGCAATGCTGTTAGATCGGTTCTTGAGCAATGAGGTCATTTTAACGCATTTAATGTGTCTTTCCCTGCTGGTAGACGCCTCGTTGCTCTCCTACCCAGAACCTTCTAGAGGGGCCTTTTTATATTACGCTTTGCTTGATGTCGTGTTAGCCCTCTCTGAGCATGATTTTGGGTGCCCGATGACCCTCGACGTCGGTGACCCCCGGAGGGTATGACGTCGCCCATTCGTCCCTGTGTGGGGCCGACGTGGGACAGGGAACCGTAGTCAGTGATCCACTTTCTACTTTTCTCCCAGAACAGTGCACGTTCAGATTATCCACCTTCGTAGTCTCAATTGCCGCTACATCTTGATGACGACGATAGAATTTCATTTTGGTAATACATGAAGGATATCCCTCATATTCATAGTAAGGAACTTCCTATGTTATCTATTTTCAATCAATCCAACTTTTGACATTCCAATTTTCTTCTCTTCTCTTGTTGTTGTTGTGTTGTTTGTTGTTGTTTTTGTTTTTGGTTCAGTGTTTAGGCAAGCGTATCTCAAAAACCGGGTAAGATTGGATATGAACCTTTGTACGACATTGGAACCGTGACATGTCTTTCATAGCATGTCATTTTTCGTAAACAACACCACTACCCCCAGGCAATACATTATGATCGAGACAAATAAAGTGTGCTAACTTGTTCCCAGACAAGATGCGCTGGAGGCATGCCCGTTCACGCAACCCCTGCGCGATAAAAACAACGGAAAAGAATATTTGATCGGCTCTTTGGCTTCTTTCTATCCGTTAGGAACTTTGCCCTTTTCCCCTACTTGCTTCCGCTACAACCTATCAAGAGCAACTTACATATACCGTGGACTTGTTGGGCTCACCTATTGTGGGTCTCACTACTGTAACATAGACCCTTGGTACTGGGGGCTCACATATTGTGGGTCTAAACAGACGGTACTATACCCTTGGTAAGCGCACCAACGGGTTCATCGTACCTGGCTTTCATTTCAAAACGGTGATTATCGTAAAAGTACTGCGTTCTAAAGTTATGGGCGTGACCCAAGTCAACACTCCAATAGGTCAATTACACAGGCTTACCTCGACCGGGTCCACTCCGCTCTTTGTATCTTGAAGCACAAGAAGCCACACAAAGGGTGTGTATCACAGTAGCTAGCCCGTGCCTGACTCGTCTCGCGAGCTACTAGACCCAGGAAAAACGCATATAACTATTAGCCAGCCCATTAATTAATTGGTACCGCGCATGTCCGTTCGCCGAAGGGTTTGCACTTTAGTGCTTTTCGTAATATTAAGTTAATACGTTCTTGAGGTTTTGCAGGACCTTGGCAGCCTTGATATACGGGGAGGATGGTGTAATACAAGCTTCTGCCCATTACTACTTGTGAGCTCAAAAATTTGTGGGTTCCACATTTCCCCATCGCTAATATTGTGCTCTCAAAAGTGCAGAGTTGTGCATTTAGTTGCCATTAATGTATGATTCAGGGATGGACCTAGGGGTTTGTTAGAGACTAGCCTTTCAGCCTGTGTTTAGAAATCTGTTATGTAACAATCATGCACGCAACCTATTCTGGGGTTTTGTAGGTTGGCAGCAATTCATCTGTTGTCTATCTTGGCAATGTAGTGTAATAAGGGAGCATTTTTCACACCCACAAGAAAAGTGGAGAGGCCAGCAGAGGGGTTGTGCAATCAGTTGGAATTAGTTGGAATTACATGACCTCTGCCATTGCACAACTCTCCTCCAGATGGGATGACGTCTCTCAGCTTTCTCGTGGTGTGAGGGTGGATAGCCATGTTGCTTCAATGAGCAACTAGAAGATGTGATGACAGAACTATCTTCAAAACTGTGTTGGCTGCTCTGGCTGCAGGGGAATGTGCAGAAACCTGTGCAAGGATTGAGTTAACCACTTTGTCCTCTACTTGGTGGCATTAAATTTCTTTTCAATTCCTGGGTTTTTGTTAATTCCCCATAATGCAGGTTCATCCATTACAAGAGAAGCTTCTACTTGACTGGTGGGGGCAAACATCATCAGTTGTTCCAAAATTAGTAGTGTGTTCACTATCAAGAGTGCCATCATGATCTGCTGTAAGCGTCGGTGGTTTGTAATGGTGTTTCTGTTTTCTCCAGCTCTGTTTCTTGTATACACACATTATTTAGACTGTAGTGACATGTGGTTCCCTTTCCTTTATCCTCCTTCCCTTCATGCAAGCACAGCACTGGCATGTGAATGTGAAATGAACAGGAACGTGAAGGCCGCTCTCAGAATCGTGTTCGGTCAAACTGTGCCCCCCTCTCACTAACATGCTAGAACAGTCAATAAACGCACCCCCCACCTCTTACACTTCAGTGATATAATTTTAAGACATTGCCCCTTACGCCCACTCTATCAGCCTTTATGCAGATACCTAATGAGACAAACATATGTACATATATACATGGCAAATTTTTTGTTATCTGGCAAAAACAATGTAGAGTAAGGGAAGGAGAGACGGACGTCGCACACGCCCCGCGGAACGACCGCATACGCAGATTCACACGGCCAGGAGCAGGAGGGCCAGGCAACCGTCGTGACTCGCGCGTCGGGCCAGCAGGACGGCGCGCACGAACGAACGTGCGGTTGCGGATCGCTCCGTGGCTTCCATAAAAAGCTCGCGAGTTCGAAATCCATCACAAAAGCAACGCCGCCGACACGAATCTCTCACCAAATTTTCGTTCTTTTTTTTTTTCAGATTCCCCATCCAACCCTTCCATCAGCCATGCGCCTCGCGTCATCCACCACTCCCCCACCGTCAATCAACATCTCTTCACTACGGGGCAGCTCCGCGACCCTGCAGGAGAAACGGTCGCCCCAGAGTCGTCAGCTCCACAGCCGACCTTGCCTCCCACGTGCTCCAGACCTTATGCAGTCGGCCCAAACTCTGGGGGACCACCAACTACTACTGTCTCGGCAGCAACTCCGGTGGCACAGCCCCAACCGCTCCACCGGTAGAGTTGTTGACCGCCAGCTTAGCTGGTTGTTATGCTATGGGAGTCTTGGCACCGGCACCCCCACAGCTGAGGCGCCAGCCCTGGCCTGAAGGATAATTTATTCTGCTATTGCCGGGGGGAGATGGTAATCATACTACATAGCTAGCCATCCACGGAATTTCCAACAATGGCATTCAAGCTCTACATGGCATTCCAGTCAAACACGGGCACTAGCTAATTTGGGCTATGGGGCAGGCCTATTGCTGATCATGCATTCCGCACAGCTACAGCTGCGGCCGCCGCTAAGCGTTCGCGGTGACCCTCGCGGCGACATGGGCTTGAGGTAGATTACGCTAGTTAGAGGGGTAGTAGATACTGCGTACTTGCCTAGCCAAGGAGTTCCAACCAGGCTCCAGCTCTACATGTCATTCCCAGTCAAAACGGGCTATCTAAAATTTGTGCTATGGGCAGTGCCATTCTTGTTCAGCATTCCCGCCACCAGGCCCGACACTGCGGTGTCTTCTAGGTTCGCCGTGACCGCAGGCGACCTGGGCCCGAATTAGATATGCAAATTAGAGGGGGAGGTGATCTTGCGTAACTTAGCCTAGCCACTTAGTTCCACCAATGGACCCACTCTACACCTGCCATTCCAACAACGACAGGACCGAACTAACATCTGTGGCTACTGTCACAAATGCCACTATTTTGCTTGTTCATGCATCATCCACGAGCAGGCGGCTGCGGCTATGCTGGCTATCGTCGCGGGCCTCGCGGGTCTCAGTTGGGTAACAACCAGTTTTTATTTGTATTCGCCCCGCTTTGTATCATGAGGCTAGCATCCGAACACCGCTGGTTTCGTTGGCGTCCTACCGATCGTTTTTCCCGGATCTTCAGTAACATCGATGGTTGCCAGGGGTGCCGTCTCCTTCCCCGGTTCGTGCCGCCTACCTCTTGACGCCAGCGTCAACGACTCCCACCGTTGTATTTGTACACCCCTTCTCTCCGCTTTGTATCATGAGGTAGCATCGACACCGCTGGTTCCGTTGGCGTCCTGCGAGCGTTATCCCAGATCTATCAGTAACATCGATGGTTGGAGGGCCGCTCTCCTTCTGGGCCGCCGCCTACCTCGTCGACGCCAGCTCAACGACTCCAATCAGTCACCGCTAGCGCGGGCGAATCTCAGGGTACCATCCGGGATGGCCTCTTCTTTCTCCCCGCTGCCGACACAGGCTAGCATCTTCCTCCCCATGCAATCTCTTCTGCGCGCGCCTCCACCCCTTCCCAGTCGCCGACCAGCCCGTCTTGTGGCAGCGATTCCAACCATCCCCAAGAAACCTCCTACTACAGATCAAACCGGCGAATATGTCCATTTCACCACCCACTGCCAGCAGTCAACGCGGCGACAACTCTTCCACTGGGAGGCCAGTCAGCGCATTTCGCTGCTGCCAGTTACGGGTGGTTCGCCATGAGACGGAAAACATCTCCACATAACTGCTGATCAGGCTTTCCCCTCGTCTACTCTGCAGGCCCAAGTGTGCTGCCGACCATCGTGACGCTGGAGCTACTGCCTACGCCCTAACTGTCATCCGGGCACCAACCTTTGACGGGTCGCACCTGGCGGCCTAATGACACGCACTTTTCGCATCAACGCAAAACAGCCTCGGAAACCGACGGGTCCAGTCGCATACAGACCTATACAACACCTGTCTTCACGGAAGAGCGAGGCCCGGCCACCCTCTGTGCGTCTGCGAACATCGGCCACACGAGACCTCGGAATGCCCCCAATCGCCTGGACGTCAAGAGGCCCCCGAAAGGCGACTGGTCCGGGGGAGCTCCGCCCTGCAAAGAGGCGTCCGTGGCCCATTTGATACCTGTTCACAATTCAAAACGCCAAGGCAACCCTGCTCCTTTGGGGAAAATGCAAGTATCGCCATGAGGTCTCGGAATGTGGGACGACCACCCGCTAGGTCCTGTACATCAAAGAAAAATAACAGTGACCCTCGTGCATG
>CASHTH010000316.1:0-32685 GCA_030341885.1 Geodia barretti
AACCAAGTTGGCTGGTTGCGAAAACGATGTAAGGCGCGGCGCAGTTGGGAGCGATGTGGCGCATTATGATCCGGATTGGACCCGCGCCCACTGCGGTGGCGGCCAGCACGTAGTCCGTTTCCCTGATGGCCATAGCTTGGGCCCTGATTACTCTCCCCGAGCCGGTTATGAATATTACTATCAACGCCAGGATCACGTTGGTTATGGACGCGCCAAAAGCCGCCACGATGGCCAGCGCCAGGATGATCACCGGGATAGACATGAGGGTATCCAACAGGCGCTGGACCACCAAGTCGATGAACCCTCCGAAATAGGCGCTGGCCATCCCGATTAACGCCCCGGCAGTGACACCAACCAGTACGCTGATGGCCGCTACGCTCATGGATGTTTTGGCGCCGTGAAGCAACCTGCTGAGGGTGTCCCGCCCCAGTTGGTCGGCGCCAAGCCAGTAGGTCTTGCCGAAATTCTCTCTGCACACCGATTCGGAATTACACACCACCCCGGGGCCGGCGTACTTGAACTTTCCATGGGGCGAGTAGGGATCAAAGGGTGCCACTGCGGGGCCGATTGGTATAAGCAATAGCATGATCACGAAAAAAACCCCGCCAACGGCCCCCAAGGGTTTTTTCTTGGTGAAGTCGGCCAGGGCCCGGGCCGTCGCTTTGACCGCATACGCGGCCGCCTGCGAGGGGTTGCGCGATAACGTAGTACCGGAGTCCCGCCGGTCCGAGTGACTAAGCATACCGAATCCTCGGGTCGATCCATGCCAGGGCCAAGTCCACAAGCAGGTTCACGGTCAACACCGCGACCGAGAACACGATAACCACCCCTTGGACCAGGTTATAGTCCCGTTGCCCAATGCTCTCTATCAGGAGGCGGCCCAATCCGGGCACAACGAAAATTTGCTCGATTATCACCGAGCCGCCCAGAAGAATGGCCAAAGACCATCCGGCGACGCCGAAAATAGGGAGCAAAGCATTCTTCAAAGCATGTCGGCCCAATACCACCCGCTCGTGGAGTCCTTTAGACTTGGCGGTCCGGATATAGTCCTCCCGTAGCACTTCCAACATCGCCGACCGGGTGACCCTTGCGGTGAAGTTCATTTGAAAGATGGCTAAGGTCAAGGCCGGAAAGAAGATTTGCTGCAGGTTTTCCCAGGGCGCCTCCCAAAGCTTGGCGTAACCGAACGGAGGCAGCCAGTTAAACACACGGGCCAGGATATAAATCGCCACTATGCCGGTCACGAAGATGGGCACGCTGATGCCGAATATAGTGAAGCCCCTCCCTATATAGTCGAACAGGGAGTCCTGGGTAATAGCGGAAACTATCCCCAGCGGGACCGCCAGCACTATACTGATGATCATCGCCAGGATTGCTATCTCGAAGGTGATGGGGATGCGTGGGCTGAGTTCTTCGCTTAACGGCCTCTGATAGTAGAGGGCCTTGCCCATGTCTCCCCGGAGCATTCCCCATATCCAATCGACGTACTGCACAACCAGCGGGCGGTCTATCCCCAGGTCGTTGCGCTTCTTAGCCAGGTCCTCCTCGGTGTAGCTGGCATCTCCACCGGCGGCAAGGAGTTGGATGGCGGGGTCTCCGGGAATCACCCGCATGAGCAGAAAAACGAGGACCGTAATTAAGGCCAGCGTTGGGAAGTAGAGCAGGATTCTCTTGACTATATATTGTTTCAAAAGCCTACTCCCATGATTTTCCTGTGACCACGCTGCGACAAGTCACTGGGCGGGAGAGGGTAAACCTTCTCCCTGCCCAATGGATTTTTGTGCTTAGTGCTTAGATGGTCTTGTACGCCGTTAAGGGCCGCCGGAGTTTATTCCTCGATCCAGATGTGTTCCACAGTAGACCCCACCGCCGTTTGGATAGTATCGGGGACCACGTAGCCGCCGGCAGCGGTCTTTATCTTTTTGTTGACCACGTTGTAGAAGGGCCGCCATTGGAAGATTATGTTCCCGTGGCCTTCCCCGGTAAGCAAGTAGTCTTCGATTTTTCTGAGAATCTTTTTCCTTTCCTCTATGTCCAATTCAGCGCTCTGCTGCTGGAACCACTCGACGTATTCGGGCGGCGGCTGCCAGCGGCTCCAAGCGCGGTCGGTGGGCATGAACTGGGCGTTCACGAAGTCGTCCGGGTCCAGGATGTTGATGCCGTATCCGGAACCGCCAATGGCGTAATTGCCAGAGATGTGCTCCGGGTTGACGGCCGCCAGGTCCTTGATGACCAGCTTAATGTCCAAGGCCAGATTCCGTTTCATCTGTTCCTTGAACAAAGCCATATAGTCCGGGAACCCGGCAGCAGTGAAGCTGGAGAGGCTAATTTCTCCGATGGCGCTGGGTGGGTCGTAGCCCGCCTCTTTCATCACAGCCACTGCATCGTCTATGTCGTCCTGCTTGGTTCTGGGGCAACCTTCGCAACCGCCGAAACCCGGAAATTGCTTCAGTTCCTCCGTAGAGTAGGAGTACCACTGGTCGGGGATGAATGGGGCCCCAACGGCGTTCTTGCCATCTCCGAAGGTTTCCTGGAATTCCCAACGGTCAACCGCAAGCCACAGTGCTCTCCGCAACTTCGGATTGCTCCAGACCGGGTCGTTGGTGTTCATGATTATGTCGGCCAGGGTTGCCGTCTTGGTGTAATAGGCGCTCAGGTGCGGCTCTGTCTCCAGTTCAGCCACGTCTTCAGCAGAGATGTTCATCACGGTGGTGCTGGACATCATCAGCCGCTCGGTCTTGTAACCAGCTACGATGGTGCCCGCGTCCACGATAGTGTGAGACTTGTAGCCATCCAGGTAGGGCAACCCCTCTTTGAAGTATTCGGGGTTTCTCTCGAATTCGTAGAAGCTTCCCCTCTGCCATTCCTTCACCTTGAAAGGGCCGCTGCCCATCACGTCCTCAAACCGTTCGAACCCCTGCTCTTTCTGCGTCTCGGGGAAAATCAACATGAAGTCCACACCCATCAATTGGAGCATGGCAGCGGCGGCGTACTTGAGGTGGACATCGATGGTGGTTTCGTTCACGACCTCGGCCCGGTCGATGTAAGGACGCAGCAGGCCTGTCCTGGGCCTGGGTTCGCCGGGTTCAATCCACCTGTTAATACTGAAGGCAACGTCGGTGGCTGTCAGAGGGGCGCCGTCCCACCACGAGGCGTTGTCATGGATAACGAAGGTGTATTTTGAGCCGTCATCGGCCAGCGTCCAGCTTTTGGCCAGGTCAGCCACCAACTCGCTCGTGTTAGTCGGGTCGAAGTACACCAACTGGTTGTGCAACGGGCTGCGGAACTGGGAAGACTGGAGAGTACCGGCAGCGTGAACGTCGAACAACTCTACATCGCCGTAGTTGACCATGCTGATAACCCCGCCTTGCTTCCCCGGAACTGCCGCAAGAACTGGAGTATCAGCCATCATGGCCTCGGACTCCGCGGCGGGCTCCGTCGCCATCATGGCCTTGGTGGGTTCCATCGCCTCGGTCGGCTCCGGCATTACGGCCGCTTCCGTAGGAACGGCGGTCGGCGGCTCGGTTGCGCGAGGAGGCGGCGCTTCAGGTTCTGATGTACAGGCTGCTCCAATCACGAGGACAATGGTCAACAAGACAGCCAAAAACAGGTGAGGTTTGAACAACGGGGAGAAATGCATGAAGTAACCTCCAGACAGTAGTCCTTAGAAGCTGGTATCCTGATTGGACGGTTGCCCCGGTAGAGGAAGGGGCCGGGTCGCAACGTTTGGGTGATATTAAGAGTCCACCATATTATTGTCAACCTGCATGGAGGCGCTCAATGGCCGTACGTAAACGTATCGGGGTAATGATGCCCACGACGAATACCACCGTGGAACCCGACTTCAACCGCATCGCCCCGCCGGGGGTCACAATTCACGCCCAACACCTGTGGTTGTCGTCCTTTCGAGATGGTCCGGATGCCATCCGTGAAGCCATGGACGAGATGAACGCTCAACTGGAACAGGGCGCTTGGTACCTTGCCCAAAGCAAGGTGGAAGTCGTCAGCATGGTGGGCACGACCAACAGTTTTTATCGGGACAGGGCTTGGAGCAACGAGATGGAGCAGTTGATGTCCACCGCGGCGGGAGGGCTTCCCGCAGTGGCAACCAGCCCGTCCGTGGTGCAGGCCCTCAATTACTTCGGGGCCAAGAACATCTCCGTCGCTACGCCATATCCCAATTGGAGCAACGAACGGCTGAAGTCGTACTTCGATTCCGCCGGTTTCAACGTGCTCAACGTGGAAGGAGAGCCTTGGGCGGCGCAGGCAGGGCCGCAGGGGATGAACGACCAGGACCCTGAACTAATCGTGGAGTTTGCTTCCGGGGTATGCCGTGACGACGCCGACGCGTTGTTCTGCGCTTGCACGGGCTGGCGGGCTATGGAGGCTGCCGCCGATCTCGAGCAGCGTCTCGGCAAGCCAGTGGTGACGGCGGTCCAAGCCACCGCTTGGCGCGCTTTTCGCAAGGCCGGCATCACTCAGTCAATCAGCGGCTCCGGCAGCCTTCTGGAAC
This sequence comes from Geodia barretti, assembly GCA_030341885.1. Lineage (NCBI taxonomy): Eukaryota > Metazoa > Porifera > Demospongiae > Tetractinellida > Geodiidae > Geodia > Geodia barretti. The sequence goes on from CASHTH010000316.1 coordinate 4,514, forward strand.
GTATGCCGCCAGTGGCGGATTAAGCTGGACTTTGTACAAAGTTGGTTAGAAGCCATTAGATACAAAGGTGTGGCTATAAATCTATTTTTCCATACTTTTTCAATGTCATCTCTGGACCCGACATTGAAAAAATGCCCTATCTACGTGATCTTACATATGACGCACATCTGTGGAACGTACAAAGTCGAGTTAAGAAACTCTCTCAAAACTTGTCGCAGCACCCAACAAACCTGGTACAGCACTCAACCCGTCATTCCCGCCGCCACCCCGTCATTCCCGCGCAGGCGGGAATCTACAGGCCCCGATCAGCGACGTGGGGAAATCAGCGAGACTGATTGGTGTTGCGATAGTCTCTAATCGACAGAGAATGCTTCACGGGTTATCATACCTGCTGATGTAACCACTTGTTGGAATTTTCGTTAATAAAGAGGGGAAAAATGCGAGAAGTCGCGATTGTTTCACCAGTCAGGACACCTGTGGGGGGAATTGGCGGCAGCCTGCGCGGTGTCTCGGCGGCAGAGCTGGCAAGCATCGTTATTCAAGAATCTCTGAGCCGGGCCGGACTTGAAGCAGGCAAGGTGGACGACGTCATCCTGGGCCACGGATATCCTAGCGGGGAGAATCCAGCAATCGGCCGGTTAGCCGGATTGAAAGCCGGGCTACCCATAGAGGTCCCGGGATACCAGTTGGATCGCCGCTGTTCCTCCGGCCTGCAAGCCATCCTCAACGCCTCCATGCTGGTCCAGACCGAGAATGCCGACGTAGTCATCGCCGGCGGTGTCGAGAGCATGAGCAACGCCGAGTTCTACACCAACGAGACCCGATGGGGCGCCCGCTTCGGCTCGGTAACCATGCATGACCGGCTGAACCGCGCCAGGGAGACCATGTCGCCGGATGAGCGGTTTGGCTACATATCCGGGATGATCGAGACGGCGGAAAACTTGGCCAAGCAGTACGAAATTACCCGCGAAGAGCAGGACGAATACTCGCTTCGAAGCCATCAACGGGCTGTGGCGGCATCGGAGGGCGGTATTTTCGCGGACCAGATTGTGGCGGTGCCAGTCCCGCAACGCCGCGGTGACCCGGTGCCCTTCGCCAAGGACGAGGGGCCCAGGGCCGACACCTCTATGGAGGTGCTTGGCCGGTTGCGGCCTATGACAACAGATGGATCGGTGACCGCCGGCAACGCCAGCAGCCAGAACGATGCCGCCTCGGTGTGCTTGGTAGTCGCAGCAGACAAGCTGGAGGAACTGGGCTTGAAGGCCATGGGCTACCTGCGGGGATGGGCCGTCACCGGATGCCATCCGGCCTATATGGGCATTGGCCCGGTGGGTGCGGTTTCCAAGGTCATGAGCAAGGTCGGACTATCCTTGGATGACATGGACCTGATAGAACTCAACGAGGCGTTTGCCGCCCAAGTGCTGTCCGTCCTGCGCGAGTGGAAACTGCCTAACGAGGACAAGCTCAACGTCAACGGCTCCGGGATTTCCTTGGGCCATCCAATCGCCGCCACCGGTGCCCGGATCCTGACCACGCTTCTCCACGAAATGGAGCGCCGGAACGCCCAATTCGGGCTGGAAACCATGTGCGTCGGCGGCGGACAAGGCGTCGCCGCGGTCTTCGAGCGCAAGAATTAGTGTCCCTCACCGCCCGCGATTCCGGCGGGCGGCACGGCAGATTAGGAACCCATCCCTCGGCAGACCAGAAACCCGTCCCTCGGCAGACTAGTGGTCCAACTGCTTTGAAACGATGGGTTAAATTGATCGGAGCCGCACGTTATCCAGCTTTTGCAGGTAAACTCGACAAACTCAATTGCCCATCATTACAAAGATTTCGCACTACTAGGAACCCATCCCGTCTTTCCCGCGAAGGCGGGAATCCATAAATGCTGTGAATCAAGGAAAGTAAACGGCTGCCAAGGCAGTCCAAGTGACTGGGGATGGCGCAGCGTTACCACACAGGAGGATATATGGCCACCGACCAGGACATTGCCGACGTTTTAGTCATCGGAGGCGGCGCTTCCGGAGCGGCCTTTACTTGGAGCCTGACCCAGGCCGGTATCAAAGTGGTCTGCTTGGAGCAGGGAGGGTGGGTGCCTCAGGACGCCTTCCCGACCAGCGAGCCGGACGCTCAAATACACTGGCAGACCGACTTTCATCCCAGCCCCAACGTCAGGGGACTGCCGGAGGACTACCCACTCAACGAGTCGGAAACGCCCATCTCGCCCCTGATGTTCAACGCCGTTGGAGGCAGCACCATCCACTGGGGGTCTCACATCCCGCGCTTTCATCCGTCGGACTTCCCGTTGAAGACAGTGGATGGAGTGTCCGACGACTGGCCGTTGTCTTACGCGGAACTGGAACCCTACTACGATCAAAACGACCGGATAATCGGCGTTTCCGGGTTGCGCGGCGACCCGGCTTATCCTCCCAAGCCGGAGCGGCCTTGCCCTCCTTTGTCTATTCGCCCCGGAGGGGAGTTACTGGCCAAGGGGTTCGAAAAGCTCGGCTGGCACTGGTGGTCGTCAGACACCGCTCTTTCGTCCGTCCCGTATGACGGGCGCCAACCTGACAACGGCGGCTACCTCCGGTCCTCCGCTGCAACGGACTTGAACTACTGGCCCAAGGCGTTGCGGCAGGGCGCACGGCTGGAGACTCGCGCCCGCGTCCGGGAAATCCTTGTGGACAAATCAGGCCGGGCCACCGGCGCGCTCTATTACGACAGCCAAGGAAATCTGCTTGAGCAACGGGCCAAGGTCGTAGTAATGGCCTGCAATGGCGTGGGTACCGCCCGCCTGCTGCTGAACTCCAAGTCCAACCTGTTCCCGGATGGCTTGGCCAACAGTTCAGGCTTGGTGGGCAAGAACCTCATGCACCACCCCGCAGGCGTAGTCGTCGGGTTCGTCGATGAGTGGCTGGGAGTTGACGACGGCCCTCGTGGCAGCACTATGTTAAGTCAAGAGTTTTACGAGACCGACGCCAGCAGAGGTTTCGTACGGGGGTACGACCTGCAAGTGATGGGGCAAGGTTCCTCGCCATTGGCCACCGCGCTTGGAGGTCTTCTGGGCATACGAGTCCCTTGGGGGGCGGGCCATCACGGGACTTTCCCAGAGAGGTTCGGTCACGCCATCTGTATCACCATCATGAGCGAAGACCTGCCCGAGGAACACAACCAAGTGACACTGGACCCGGTATTGACCGACAGCCACGGGATACCGGCTCCCCGGATACAATACACCCTCAGTGAGAATACGAGCCGGATGCTGGACCATGGCCTGGCCCGCGCATCCGAGGCCCTGGAAGCCGCCGGCGCCAAGAACCTCCGGTCGGACAAGGTGCGCCGCAACGCGGGTTGGCACCTGCTTGGCACCGCAAGGATGGGGGACAACCCTTCCAACTCAGTGGTGGACCGGTGGGGCCGGGCCCACGACGTGCCCAATCTCATGATTATCGACGGCAGCATCTTCACCACGGGCGCTTGCATCAATCCCACTCCCACAATACAAGCGCTGGCGTTGCGCACCGCTGATTACCTCAAGGGCGAGGGCCAGAACATCATCCGCTGACCAGGCTACAAGTACGCGACAACGCACCAGGAGCGCCAAGGGCAACGATGCTTTTAGCATCGTTGCCCTTTTTATGCCTCATACGTGGCCCCCAGGCTGTCATCCGTCACTACCGCACCCAACCCGTCATTTCTCCCCGTTCCCCTTCCCTTCTATTCTTTTTCTCCAATTTTCCCCGGTGCCCGACCGTCATTCCTCATACCCCACAGTCATTCCCGCACCCAACCCGTCATTCCCGCGAAGGCGGGAATCCATACGCGCCGAGCTAAAGGAACGTCACCGTCAGCGAATGACTCTGCATTCCTGTCCACGCCAGCGATGACTTGGCACAGGCCCTCCCCACTGACATTTGCCCCTTGCCAGCTCGGAAAGCACCTCTCTACCATATTACTTGTCATTACTTGTCCCGCTCAACGTCCTATTGGGCGTGGACAAGTCCAATAAAGCCACTGAGGCAACAGGATGGTTGATGAGTAGAAATCCTCCAGCAACAAGCGGTCCGGACCCTATAGAAAACAACGACCTCGAAGTCCCTTCCAACTCCGTATGCCTCCCCGGATGTCCTGAAATGTCCGAAAATGTCCGCGATTCTGAAATTCCCGGATCTCCCTCGGGCAATAGACATCCGAGAGCTTTACATCATGCGCAGTGAAATAACGCCCTATGGGGCTCGCGTCGCGCCCTCACGTAAATTGGCAGCGAACTGGCCGCCTACCGGCTGGATCTCCTGAGTGCGCGGACCTGTGCCACCGTTGGTTCGTCGCGAGTCGACCAGAAGCTCTTGCCCGAAATCAAGCCCTTCATCCAACGGGTAATAGACGCCGGCTACCGGCTCCTCCCGTTGGGCACGGCCAATAACTACCTGCGGGATTGTCGTCGTAAAGACACCGTCCCCGACCCCGACGTCCTGCTAAACGCCATCCTCCCCTTGACTGGATAATATCCCACCCATGGGTCCCTTGGCTGACGGAAAGATTTGGCCTGCCCCAGATAGCTATCTCAACAAAGGAACGCGGGCGTCCCGCCCGCACCAAGTGGGTACGACTTTGCACATGCCCTCGCGTTACACGCCAGCCCATTGACACCCCAAGGGCCAAACTTTAGGATAGCCGAGTGTCGGGGCAGTCTGGCAATGCCCCTTTCTCCTTCAAGCATCGGTATATAACCGCTACAACAGCGAGGTGATTTCTAATGGCCGACGAGGTTTTCGGATCTGGAGATTTTCGTTACAAGTTCGTGGACGGATGGGCCAAGCTCCCGGACGGTATGGCTTTCCACGAGTGCCCCGGCGTGGCCGTCGACTCTCAGGACAATGTTTTTGTCCTGACCCGCGGCGAGCACCCTATCATGGTATTCGACCGGGAAGGCAACTTCATCCGCAGTTTCGGGGAAGGTCTGTTCAGCAACCGCACCCACGGCCTGTACATCACCCACGACGACTCGGTGTTGGCTGCCGACGACGGTATCCACACCATCCAGAAGTTCAGCTCGGAAGGCGATAAACTGATGGAAATCGGGGAGCGGAACCAGCCGGCCCCGGCTTGGAGCGGCCAAGCCTTCAACCGGCCCACCTCCGCCGCCATCATGCCCAGCAATGGCGACGTGTACGTCTCCGACGGCTACGGCAACTCCCGCATTCATGTGTTCACCGGCTCCGGCGAGTACAAGTTCTCTTGGGGCGAACCCGGCATCGACGCCGGCCAGTTCATCCGGCCCCACAACATCGCCGTCGATAGCAACGACCGGGTCTACGTCGTAGACCGGGAAGCCCACCGCATCCAGATCTTCGACCCCCAAGGCAACTTCATAACCATGTGGAACAACATCCACCGCCCCGACTCCATGGTGCTGTGGCAGGACCATATCTACGTCGGTGAGTTGAACGGCATGGGCGGCGTGGACGAGGCGCCGGGGCTGGGCCACCGGGTTACCATTTATGACTTGGAAGGCAAGCGCGTCTGCATGTTCGGCACGCCTGAAGAGGGCGAAGGCCCTGGTCAGTTTATAGCCCCCCACGGCATCGCAGTGGACTCCAAGGGAGACCTCTACGTGGCCGAAGTGTCCTTCACTATTCGCGGTTCCAGGATGGACCCGCCCAAGGTGCTGAGGAGCTTCTCCAAGTACGAGCGGGTGTAGGCGGACGGAGGGCCGATGGTCCGGACTGCAACAACGGTGAATCCATGGCAACAGTTGAAGTCTTCGTCGGGGCTTGGTTCTCGTTGCTTCTTTGGGAGCCGGAGCTTTCTACTGGCTGATGTCGGAAATTCGGGCGACCCGCAGGGAAAATCGGAATGACAACCGAACGACTCGAGAGGAATTGCGCGAGGAAATTCGGCGGGAGGCCCAAGAACGGCGGGCAGATACGCAGCGCATACTGGAGGCGATCTATTTTCACCGCCACGACGCCGAAGGTGCGGCGATATTTTACCCTCCTACACAGGCCCCGCAGGCAAACTGACCTACGACACGGCGAAACCTTACAGGAGCAGTAGACCATTGAGTGACATCGGTGAAACCACCACTGTAAACTGGGACGACACCCTTGAGGCCATTGAGCGCTGCTACGAACTGGGCTGGACCGACGGTTTGCCCGTGGTCCCTCCTACGGAGAAGCGGGTGGCGCAATTCCTGGAACATTGCGGCCGCCCGACGTCGGAGGTTGTCGGGGAACTACCGGAGCGGCGCAGGGAAATCACCGTCGGCAAAGTGGCGGCCAACGCGGTTATGGCAGGGTGCCTGCCCGAATATATGCCGGTGGTTCTGACCGCTACTTCCGCGATGCTCGATCCCACGTTCAACCTCATCGGGCCGTCCTCCAGTATGGGCGGCGCAGGCATCCTGGTCATAGTAAATGGCCCGAAGACGCGGGAGTTGGGCATCAAATTCCCGCAACAACCTCTTCGGGCCGGGCAACAGGGCCAATGGCACGATAGGCAGGGCCATCCGGCTGATCCTGATGAATGCCTGCGCATCCATTCCCGGTTTGTTCGACCGCAGCGTCATCGGGCACCCGGGCAAATACAGCTATTGCATTGCCGAGGCTGAAACGGATACCCACTGGAATCCCCTGCACGTGGAGCGTGGGTTCGCCGCTGAGCAAAGCACGGTGACGGTGTTCGCGTCTGAGGGTCCCCGTCAGGTCCGTGCCGTGGGACATCCCAACGCTATCCTGGACAGCATAGTAGATGTCGCGTCTACGCTGGGGAGTAGCATGGCCATGACCGGGTCCGTGGGCGACCGGCACGACGATATCCGGCAAGGCCAAATCGCCGTCACCATCGCCGGCAACGCCAGGCTATGGCAAGACTGGACCAAGAAGCAAGTGCGAGAGTATCTGCACAGCCGCATTCGACGCTCAGTGGCCGCCTTGAAAAGGGTACATGGCTTGCCGGGTGACTTGGAGAGCGGCGACGAAGACACCTATGTCTCTTTGATTCCAACGCCGGATGACATACTTCTGGTGTTCGCGGGCGGCGAAGAGTCCAACGCTGCGTCGGTAATACCCAGCTGGGGTCCCAAGATCGGCTCCACTGCGGTCACCCACGAGATAAAATAAACGTCAGCCAAACGGTTACAGGAGGTCCAAATGACCCAAACCAACGAATACGTGCTGGTTAATCCCACGACCCAAGCGATAGTCGCTCCCTTCGACGGCGCGCCCCGCTTACCGACCCTCGCGGGCACTACAGTGGGCATCATCGACGACTGCAAGCCCAACGCCGACGTGCTGCTGGAGGAGTTGGTCGAGGTGCTGCGCACCCGGTACGAGATCTCGGACGTTCAATGGCATCGCAAGACCAGCGCATCGAGGCCTGCCGTGACTGAGGCCATCAAGGAGTTGGCGGAGAACTGCGACGCGGTCATTGTAGGGGTGGGTGATTGAGGCTCCTGCAGTGCGTGCAGTGTGCACGACGGAATTCACGTAGAGAACGCCGGCATCCCTTCGGCCACCATTTGCACCGACCGGTTCATCCCCACGGCTGCGGGAATGGCCAAGATGTGGGGCGCGCCTGATTACCCCACTATTTTCACTGAGCATCCCATCGAGAACCTGACCAGGGAGCAGATACGCCAGCGGGCCGAGGCATTGGCCCCCAAAGTAGTCAGTATCCTCATCGGCGACAGTCTGTAGCCGCTCAGTGTCCCAAAAGTAGAGGATGCCCCGGTCCAAGCTAATGCCGAAGCTGGGGCATCCGTATCCCACATTCACTCCTGCACCCGCATCTCCGGCGGCAACAGGTTAGGTATAGAGTCATCAATCGGGTAGGTTTCGTCGCACTTATGGCATACTAACCCGCCCTTGATCACGTCGTCGCCCTCTTCCTCCTCCACTCTCAGTTCCAGTTCGCTTTTGCAGACTGGACAGGCCAGTATTTCCATTAGCTCCCTTTTCAAACCGCCTCCATAAGACCGCCAACTTAACCGGAAAGGCCCCACTCGAACAGGGCGTCAAGCACGTCCGACAGGCCGATGATCAGCACGCCGTAGATTAACAACGCAGTGGTCCCGGTGAACCGGCCGCGAGCCTTGGCAACCCAGCCGGTCGCGGACTCAACGTCTCCAGGATAGACCCCTGGGCGAAGGAACCTGACCACGTAGAACATGTAGAGGGCCAGCAGCACCTTTACTACCAGCGCCGCCACGTAGGGGATCGTAGCCGCGCTGTCGGTGAGCCGGCTCACTGACAGGATAACCCCTGTCAACAGCAACACGGCTATCGCGGTATTGACCAACCCGCGAAACTCCTCGCCGATGGCCCGGTTGGCGCCCGCGTCGCCATTGGAACGCCGGAACGCCGGGCGCAGCACCATTATGTAAAAGATGCCGCCGCCCACCCAAGCGACAGCGGCCAGAGCATGAGCCCAGCGAATAGCCACCAGAATCCAGTCGAGGACGTTCATAAAGTCCGGACCGGCTTGCGGTGCCGCGGTATCAAAGGCGCAAACATAGCCTAACCCGACGACATCTCGCGGATAATGCTGTCGAGCTCTTCCGCGTCCAACGTGCTTATATCAGTCCGGTAAATCTTGCCTGACTTGTTAATGAATATACTGGTAGGGTAGTACATTATCTCGTAAGAGCGAGCTATCTCCGCCCTGACGTCGGTAGCGAAGTCGTAGGTCAATTCCAACTCCGCCACGAAATCACGGGCATCCTGCTCCGAATCGAAGCCTTGGGGCACGAACAAGCCGAGAAAGAGGATATCGTCACCCTGCACCTGCTGCCAAGCCGTCTGAAATCCGGGCATCTCAGCCCGACAGGGAGGACAGGACGGGAACCAGAAGTTGAGCACCACCGCCCGTTGGCCAACCTCGTCAGACAACCGGAAGGGGCTGCCGTCGAAGAGTGTAACCTCGAAGTCAGGTGTCTGAGACCAAGTCCTTTCTATCAAACCACAGGACGTGGTTAACAGCCCAACACACAGAAGAACTCCCCACAGGGCGGGGTGGCAATTTGCTTTGAAGTGAGGTCGCCGTATCATCAGAACTAACGTACAAACAGGGTTAACGGTTCAAGAACATTCTATAGGTCACGAATAGCGGCGGCAATCTGACGCATGCACGCAACCTTGACGGGTCAGACTTAGCCCGTATAATCGTCACATTGTAACGCGGGAGGCAACGGAATGCGTTTGGAGAACAAAGTAGCGTTCATCAGCGGTGGGGCCAGAGGCATGGGCGCCGTCGAAGCCAAGCTGTTCAGCAGAGAGGGTGCCAAGGTAGTTATCGGCGACATTCTGGACGAAGATGGGCGGCGTACCGAGGCTGAGATCGTGGAGTCCGGCGGCGAGTGCCTCTTCGTTCACTTGGACGTTACCAGCGAGTCCAGTTGGCAGGAGGCCGTAGCCTCAGCGGTAGCGCGGTTCGGCAAACTGGACGTGCTGGTCAACAACGCCGGCATCTTCCGCACCGAGGGCGTCCTGGAGACCAGCGAGGCCTTGTGGGACGAGATGCTGGAAATCAATGGAAAGGGCGTGTTTCTGGGCACCAAGTGCGCCATCCCGGAGATGCGCAAAGCCGGCGGCGGCTCCATCATCAACATCTCTTCCGTGGCAGGCTTGGTCGGAGGGCCCGGCTCAGCTGCTTATAGAGCTTCCAAGGGCGCTGTACGGCTGTTCACCAAGGCGACTGCAATCCAGTATGCCGGGGACGGCATCCGCGCCAACTCGGTCCATCCAGGCATCATCGAAACGCCCATGACCACGCCCAACCTTCTGGCGGATGAGGCCGCTCGGCAGCGGGCCATCGCCCGGGCTCCCTTGGGCAGGTACGGCCAGCCCGAAGACGTGGCCAATGGGGTATTGTACTTGGCCAGCGACGAGTCTTCTTTCGTCACTGGCAGCGAGCTGGTGATCGACGGCGGCGTGACCGCCCAATAACGGCGGTTGCCGTTACCCACAGCTTGGAGACGTGACATGCGCTTGGAGAACAAGGTTGCATTCATCAGCGGCGGCGCACGGGGAATGGGCGCGGTGGAAGCCAAGCTCTTTACCCAGGAGGGGGCCAAGGTCGTCATCGGCGACATACTGGATGATGAGGGCCGCAAGACCGAGGCTGAGATTAACGAGGCCGGTGGCGAGTGCCTGTTCGTTCACTTGGACGTGACCAGTGAGGCGCAGTGGCAGCAGGCCATCGACGCCACCGTGAACAGGTTTGGCAAGCTGGACATACTGATCAACAACGCCGGCATTTTCCGCAGCGAAAGGGTGGAGGAGATAAGCGGCGAGTTGTGGGACCAAGTGATGGAGATTAACGTCAAGGGTGTGTTCCTGGGGACCAAGGCCGCCATCCCGGAGATGCGCAAGGCGGGCGGCGGCTCCATCATCAATATCTCCTCGGTTGCAGGCCTCATCGGGGACGTTATCTCGGCGGCCTACACCAGTTCCAAGGGAGCGGTCAGGTTGTTCACCAAGTCCACAGCCATTCAATACGCTCCCGACAGCATACGAGCCAACTCCATTCACCCCGGCACCATCGAAACGCCCATGGTGGCCAACATGCTGCTCGGCTGGTACCGAGAAGACCGCATCAACCGCACACCCCTGCGCCGCATAGGCACACCCGAAGACGTGGCTTACGGCGCTCTTTACCTGGCTTCCGATGAATCCTCCTTCGTCACCGGAGCCGAGTTGGTAATCGACGGCGGCAGGACCGCCGAGTAGACGGACACTGGAAGAATGGGCCTGACATGTTGTTTGAAGTAGAGGTTGAGGCTGCCGGAAACAGTCCAATGGACCTGAACAGGGTCTTTGATCTGCTCTCGGAATCCAAGGCCATCACACGCGTATTTACGGCAGATCCATCGGGGCAAGATACGTGGTGCGAAGTAACGGGCTGGAGCCAAGCGGGTCCTTGCCAAGCTTATGCAGCATTGTCTGAAGACTCTGGGGAGGGTGTAGTGCTGTTGGTCTACGGCGGCGATGACGGGATACGCCTTAGATCCACCGGTTCCCAAAGTGAGTGGGACCTAGACAACAATGAGCAGTGGGGCGAGCCGTGCCTGATGCTGGGAAAAGACGCCCCGGTGGAGGAAGCCCTATAGAGACTGTCTCGAAGCCAACCGTCCCTGCCAATTTTCTCGCGTTGGCGGTTGAAGCCAATAGGTTTCCGCTTGCGCGGGAATGACGGGTTGGGTGGGACACAAGTGTCCGGATAGTTTCTTAACGCCCCGTGAACGACGGCATCACCTCTTTGGCGAACAGAGATAGTTGGTCTCGGAATTCCAGCCAAGGCATACCTTCAGGCCACTGGAGGACTACATCCTCTAAGCCCGGATATTGCTCCTCAACTTCGCGCAGAAACTCGACGAAGCCGGTTGACGGGCCGCAGTACCACACCTTTTGCTCCACGCCCTCTTCTATGGTGGGCACGCGGGAAGGCGCTCCGGGAGTACCCCAGGCACGCCCTTCGGGATCGGTGTACCGCACGAATCCGAAGGGCGCGAACCACTTGTAACGTTCATCGTGATAGGGCTTTACGGCGTCGATGGCCTCCTGTTGGGTGTTGGCGATGTAGTACCCGAACCCCAAGGCCATGTCCTGTCCCAAGGCCAGTTCGCGGCCTGCCTCGGCGGCGATGCCTTGGTACTGCCGGAATAGCTGGTCCACCAGCAAACGGCCGCTGAGGGCCACCATGCCCTTGATGCCTTTGCGGGCGATGTATTCCAGTGTGCGGCCGCTGGCGATGGGCTGCCAGATTTCCACCGGCAGGTTCACCGGGCGGGGCACCATTGTCACATCCTCAAGCTGATAGCCTCGGTAGGGCACGTCAGGGGGGATGTTGTAGTACTTTCCGTGATGGCTGAACGAGTCTTCATTGAAGGCCTTGAAGATTACCTCCATCTGCTCTTCGAACAACTCTTTGTTGGCGTCGTTATCTATAACAGGGAAGCCGAAGGTCTCAACCTCCCTAGAGTGGTAACCACGGCCAACACCGAAGATCAAGCGCCCGCCGGTCATTATGTCCGCCATTGCGAAGTCCTCGGCCAAGCGGAGGGGGTGCCACATTGGGACGATGTTGAACGCCGAACCAAACTTTAGCCGCTTGGTCAACCCCGCCAAGTGCACACCGAGGAGGACCAAGTTGGGAAAGCACTCATAACCTTCCCTTTGAAAGTGGTGCTCCGCCGTCCACATACAATAGTAGCCAAGCTCGTCCATGTGCTTGGCCAACCCTTCGGCGTTTTCGTAAGCTTGGACCAGCCGGTCATTTGGGATACCTGCGCTGGTCGGCCGGAGTCCCATCCAGACCAGTGTTATCCAAGTCTATCTGACCCACGTACAACACCGAGAACCGCTTGATCATGGTGCAAGACTCTCCGTAATTTCACTGGAATTTTCCGCCCGACCAAAGCTCGAATCTCCGCCCAATCCTTGGCCAAGAAGCCACCATATTATAGCATGGGGCATTTCCCCATCATCCCCTTCCTCTTCCCTGACAGGGGTATGTAACGGCTGAAATGGTCTGAAAACTTGGAAAACGCACGGGATTCCGGCATCTTGGTAGCAGTCACAAAACCAGGTGCCGGAGGTGTCCCATGCGCCTTCCAAGGGAATGCTACCGGATGCAGCAGATCATTGAAACGCATCTACCTCACCTCTCCCGACCACAGTTGACCGGCCTGGTACTGTGGGTCTGCGGGGCCATTCTCGCCGGCAGCGCCTGCCAGAACGCCGTGGCCTCCGCCCTCTCGCCCTGGGGCGCTTGGAACAACTTCCGCCAGTATCTCCGGGAGTGGCTCTACGACGGCAGCGACCGGGCCCGTCCCTGCCAGACCGAACTGGACGTAAGTCTCTGCTTCGCCCCATTGCTCCGGTGGGTCCTTTCCTGGTGGCGTTCCGGCCGGCTGGCCCTGGCCGTTGATCCCACGCTCAAAGGCGACCAAACCACCGCCATCGTCATCAGCGTGGTCTACCGGGGTTGCGCTATTCCCGTGGCCTGGCGCATCCACCGGGCCACCCAGCGCGGCTCCTGGATGGATCCCACGGTGGAACTGCTCAGGAAACTGGCCCCGGCGGTTCCCAAGGAAATGACCGTGATCGTGCTCTGCGACCGGGGCATCGCCAGTCCCAAGCTGTGGCGACAGATACGCGCCCAAGGCTGGCATCCCTACATGAGGTATCGGAAGAACGTCAGCTTCTGCGCCCAAGATGGCCGCCGGTTGCCCGCACAGCACTTCGTTTCCCGTCCCGATACAGCTTGGATTGGCCGCGGCACCGCCTTCAGCACCCCCACCGCAAAACGCCGTTGCACCCTGCTGGCGGTCTGGTACGTCGAGCAGGAAGAACCTTGGATCATCCTCACCGACCTGCCGCCGGAGGACGCCGGACCCAGTTGGTACGCCCTGCGCTTCTGGATCGAACTGGGCTTCAAGGCCGTCAAAAGCCTGGGCTGGAAGTGGGACAAGACCCGGCGCACCGACCCGGCGCGCGTCTCCCGCCACTGGCTGGTGCTGTCGGTGGCAACACTGCTGGCCCTGGCCTATGGCACCAGGGTGGAAGACGCCCATGACCGCAGGATTGCTCCAGGCAACCTGCGCACGCCGCCCAAGACGTCGGCTCCCAGGCGCCGCGACCCCTGGGGCAGGCCGGTACGGACCGTCAGCATCATCCGCCACGGCATTGACTGGCTGCGGCGGTTGCTGCTCCGGGGCCGCCTCTGGAGCCGGGTCTGGCTGCTGCCTGAGCCCTGGCCGGAACCCAAGCCTAACCTGGAGGTCACCCGCCATGCCCCGTCCTGAAAACCCCATACATACCCCTGTCAGCTTCCTCTTCCTCCCCAAGGAGAAGGAGATTATTGAGCATCCCAAGAGGGAGCAAGCACATCAACCGAGGCCCAAGCTTCGTCCCCATGAGAATCAGACGCCGGCCTCCCTACCCGGTTTACCGGCCACCAGGAGCAGCAGGGACGGCAGGACAAGGAGAGCGGCGACGGCCGCCAGAAGTATCATCGCCGCTGTAATGATCCCATAGGCTGAAAAGAGCGGCATTGGGGCAAAGCCCATTACGGCGAATCCGATGACGCTGGAAGCGGCGGACCCGATGAGAGCCACGCCGGTCCCTGCAGCAGTGGCCCACAGGGCCTCTTCAGTAGACGGCTGCCGGGTCAATTCCTGGCGGAACCGTTGGGTTACGTGGATGGAGTAGTCGATACCCACCCCGATCGACACTGCTGCGATGGTTGCGGTGACAAAGTTAAGGTGGAACCCGGCCACGTACATAAAGGCATAGAGCCACGACACCACCACGGCGACAGGGACTACGGTAACCAGTGCGTACAGGATGGACCGCGACCAGAAGGTCAACAGGATAAAACAGCCCGCCATCGCCACGGGAAGGGAGATGTTCAAGGCCCGGGTTGCGGCGGTCAATGACGCTTCCCTGGTAAAGGGAGAGCCTGTGACGCCAACGAACTCTATGGATGGGGTGTCCTTGAGAGGTTCCAACGCCTCCTCCAAGGCCCGTCGGGCAGAGGCAATATTGGCCTGCTCCCGGGCCGCCAACACACCGACGGTGATGACAATCTCCTGGGATGCGACGCTACCCGGCTCGTGATAAAGGACCTCCCGCACTTGGGTCGGCTCGAAGGCCAACCTTTCGGTGTCGTCCGGTATTCCAAACTGCACTATATAGTCGTATGCCGCCCGTATCTGTTCGGCACTGTCCGGGACCTGGTCGCCGTCCCTATCGGTAAGCGCAATGCCGGTTTGAGCTTGGACTTGGGAAAGGGCGTATTCACTCCGCATAGTCCAGGAGAATAGTTCGAACAAGGTCGTCGAGTAGAGGGAGACTTGCCCATCCTTGCGTCGGCCCAATTGCTCCACGTCATCGAGCCGTTCGAACAACTCTCGAATCGCGGATAAAGACTCCGTAGTGGTCAAGTCTCCACGAATATAGATGATGGCAGGTTCACCGGCAACCGACGGCGCCCTGTGCTCGTGCAGTTTATCTATCCCTCTGACAAAGTCGGAATCGGAGTCTAAAAAGTCTTTCACATCCAGCATCGGCTCCAACTGAAACGCCAAGAACGTAGACCCGGCAGTGACCAACGCAATCAGCGGCAGAGTCACCAAGCGCATCCGGGCCATAGTCAATACCGCTGAGGCAACCGCGGACCTTGGAGATGCCGACCCGCTAGGGGCCGAGTGAGCAGGCACGGTTGCAGGATGGTATTGAGGGCCGATTGCACGCGTCACTCCATCACGAATGTCCCGCTGATCGAGCCTCATAATGATCAACGGCAGAAATATACCCATAATCAGGTAGCTGGAACCTACCGCAATCCCGGCGGCCACTCCAAACCCGATGATAGTTTCAATACCGGAGGTCACGTTCGCCAGGAAAGCGATCCCATCGGAAAGCATGGCCAGCGTCAAGGCGCCAAGAACCCCTCCCAGACCAGCATGGAACGCCAACCGCGGTACGGCCAACCGTTGGCGTTCTTCCCGGTAGCGGGCAACGGCGTGAATGAGGAAGTCAACTCCCAGCGAGACCATCGCAATCGGGACGACCAGGTCCAGGACCAGGGACGACTTGAGTCCTACCAGGTTGGACAGTCCTTTGAGCCAAACCAAGAGAATGACAAGGCCGACAAATGCCAGCCCAGCCACTCGCACCGACCGCAAGGTAATCCCGACCACTATCAACACCAGCACAACCGTTGCCGCGATGAAGGGTATCGCCGTTTTGCCTTGCTCCTCCGAAACAAGGTTGATATCGATGGCAACGCCCCAAAGCCGGTAATTGGCTTCCTCCCCGCGCAATATGGCGTACATCCGACGGTTGAACCGTTCCTTGCGCAGCGCATCCTTTTCGCCGGTCACGTTGAAACTCAACGGCCCGCCCCCGAGCATGGAGTTATCCGAGGCTACAAAAATAGAGAGAGCCGACGCCTTCCAGGACTGTATCCGTACCCCATCGATTGTCATTGTTTCGAATGCGGCGTCCTGGGAAAGCGACTCACGTAACGTCAAGCCCAAGGGGCTGTCAATTACGCGGGCCACCACCGCCTTTACTTGCAGGTCGGTGGCGTTCTCAAGGCTGGCCTGCGGCCCCAAGTCCAATACCAAGAAGTCCTGTACCGCGTCCGCGATAGTGTAAATGCCCAAAACCGGCCTCCGGTTTCGAGCGTCGTATCCCGAGTAAAGAAACTCTCCCAAGTCCGAGTTGCGCAGTCTCTGCTCACTCCGATACAAATCCCACAGCGGCGCCTGCCGCAATATGTCTCCGCTATTGTCTTCGGCAATGAAACCGGTTATGTGAAGCTGAGGAGGGAATTTGTCGTGTACGATGCCCGCTAGGTCGAACACTGGCCCGCCGGGGTCCTGGGACGCGGGCTCCGTGGGCGCCATGAAGAATATAGGGAAGATGAGCAGGACGGTCATGGTAACAACACCAAGGATGAACCAACCCGAATACCGGGTCAGGTATTCGGCCACGCGGTCAGCCAGCGTGTTACGCAATGGACTATTCACCATCTATAGACAACGGCGACGCCGTAGAATACATCGCCAGTCTCTCTCCAAGCGGGGTTGGGCCAATTGTAGAATGGCGGGAAGCCGGATAACTTGTGCCACGGACCCGAAACCCCGGCAAATTATAATCTTTGGGTGCTTGAGCATGAATGATGTTCCGGGTGCGTGGCCCGGGGCAAGAGGCTATAATCGGCGTGGCCTTTCTTGTGTATGACGACAGCCACGGTCGGTTGTGTTGGGTGGGGTAACCGGGTCGATTTGTAACATATCAGGCACTTATCAATACGTAACAGGAGAAAGTCATGGACTTAGGGATAGACGGCAAGGTTGCGATGATAACCGGCCGTAGCCGAGGTTTGGGGAGGCAAGCAGCTTACTCCTTGGCGCGAGAGGGTTGCAAGGTCTCGATATGCGCCAGAAGCCAGGACCAACTGGACACGACGGTCAGCGAAATGGCGGCTGCCGGTTACCAGGTCCACGGCACCCAGGGGGACGTGACCGTCGAGGCCGACGCAACTCAGTTTCACCGGGATACCGTTGATCACTTGGGGCAGCCGGACATCCTGGTGAACAACGTTGGGGGCCGACGCGGTTCGGTGGTTTTCGAAGAGACCAGCTTGGAGCAGTTCCGCGAAGGCCTGGAAGTGAACCTGGTCAGCGCGTACCGGATGATCGCCCTTGTGCTTCCCCACATGAGGGAGCAAGGGTGGGGCCGTATTATCAATATTTCTTCTATCTACGGGCGCGAGCACGGCGGGTCCATCGACTACATGGCGGGGAAAGCGGGGTTGATAGCCCTGTCCAAGCACCTCGCGCTGCAATTGGCGCCCATCAACGTGCGGGTCAATTCAATCGCGCCAGGGTCGATAGACTTCCCGGGCAGCACTTGGGAGCGATTCCAGCAGAACAACCCTCCCGAGGTGGTCGATGAATTCATCGCCCGGAACCTTCCCGCAGGGCGCTTCGGCTGGCCCGAACCCATAGGCGAGATGGTGGCCTTCCTGTCGTCGGACCGGGCCGACCTGGTTACGGGCGCTTGCATCAACGTGGACGGCGGACAGTCCAAGTCATTGTTTTAGAGAAAGCTATCAGGGTTCCTTCTTTCCTTCGTCTCCGTCCTCGTTAATTTTAATTTTTAAACACAATTGGACCTGTTTTTTTTGATACACCATTTAAACCCCCACTGTTTTACCCGGTTTTCACCCTTTTTGATTCTTTGTTTCGCTTCTATTAACAACAGTGTGCGATGTGAGCGCGTTTACCTTTTCACCTTTTTCGCCTTAGTCTCTCGCTGAGAAGAGAACATGGCCTTCCCCGTTACCCCTTTCCATAATCGCAGGGTCTCGCCTATTCTCCCGATGGTTCCCTTTTTTAACCTCAGGGTAGGGTTTCCCTCTTGGGGTTGTCGCGATTGAGACTGTCTTTTCCCGCACTCCATAGTCGTGGTCTTATAAGTCTTGGTTGTTTTATTCTAATACGTTTTAGTAACCCCCCTCCAAGGCCCCATGTAATAGGGCTTTTGAGTAATGTTGTTGCTTTAATTGCTGCGTGAGTGTGGCCGGTATAAGTTTTAGTTCTTTGACTGCAACAGGGGCGTCTTCCACCCTCTCTCTATATCGGCAGCGGAGACGTTAGTGCGATTATTCCTCCTTAGGCTTTTTTCGATTACTGATCCTCCCATCGGCTGCGATTTGACGTTTCTGAATTGCTGCCCTATAGGATTGGGCATGGGAATACTGTGCGGTCTCGAAACCAGAACTTTTTTTACCCCCGTGTGCCGCCTTGTATCAAGCTTGTTATATGCGCCTCCCCCTCGGGATCATTTTTTTTAAGAATCATACCAGCTTCCCCCGCGAAGGGTTTAGTCGTTTAATTTAAGGTTCGAATTGGGCAATTGCCGTGGCAGCAATCATACCAATTCTTGATGATTGAAATTTTCCAGAACGGTTATAGTGAACTGGCTCATCCCATGTCAAGTGTTCAATAATGATAGCGCGATCTAATTGAGTTGAGTAGGATACTATTTTGCCAAGTGTGCAGAAAGCCAGAGAGTATGCTCCGGTTCTCGTGTCAATCCGATTGTCCTTTGCTACTGTCCGGCGCAAGGATTTCGTGCCTGAGGTTGTTTCGGAGACAACAAAAATTATTGTTTTACTTCGGGTATTATTTTGACCTTTGTGACCCTTAGACTAAGGGATAGTTACGTTCCCGGAGAGTTAGTCTGCCGTTTATTTGCGAGTACTTTTTATTTTGTGAGAGATCTTTGTGTTACCGCTCCGCCCCCCGGATCAACGTACGAGTCTCTTGTCCAGAATCTTTCTAATTTCCCTCCACATGAGCTCGCGGCCGTCTGCCTACCCCCAGAGATTAGGTGTCCCGGTATTTTGGGTTGTTGATTAGTTCCAGTAGGTATAAGGTCGTTTAACTCTTTGTTGAGTTTCCTCCTGGATATGCGTACAGGTTTGGTCTATCTTCCTCTAGCGGCCTTTGCTTTTATCCTGCGATGACCCCAGATTTAGAGTTTGGGCCCCCCCCCCCTATGTTCTGGATATTGGATCCGTCCACAGGAACTCCTTGTAGAGTTATTCACTTTTTCTAACACCTCCCGTTTCTTCCCCCTAACTTTGTCCCCTTCTTTCTTTCTTTTCTTTTTCCTAATTTCCCCCCTAACACTCTGATCGTCAAGCGTTATATATAAATGGTGTACCACGGTCTGATCACCATAGACGGGTCTTTGTTGTGACCCTTGCCAGTGCGGTCATCGGCCAGCACGCGCACGTCATCAACAAGCGGGTTGACAGATTAAGCCGCTCTGTGTGGGGGCCACTGTCCTCCGAGGCCGTCTTTCCATCTGGAGCCTTTTCCAGCGTAATAATCACGTACTGGCGTCGCGGGGCATTGTGCCAGTCGCTGAAACTACCGGGAGGGGTGCGGCGGAACTGAATTCCTGTTGTCGATTGCAATCGCAGTACGTTCCGCTTCTTCGATTTTCTCGTAAGGCAGTTCCAAATCTTCGAGGTGCGCCTCGCCATCAGACCCGGTGTATATTCGGACAACTTGCATTGTGTTTCCTCCTGTTTTGGCTTACTTCAGAGCATTGCTCACCGCAGAGCGCACAGAGGGAGATGGGGCTTGATTGTCAGATTTCTGTGTCATTTTGAGTCATTCAGCTTTGGCGGCAAGTGTGTATTTTTCGATATTTGCGCTTATTTTGGTCCATTTTTGGACCACATAATAGGATTGAGTTGGTGTCATAAATGTGCATCGCCCTCAGAAGCTGGGTTGGATCTGGTTTTCCGCCCAGTGATGGCGCGATGTAAGTTCAATATCATGGTACGGCAACGGCGTCCGGGTTGGAAAGGGGAAAGTGTCATAAGAATCCCCCTCGGGCGCTAAACCTGACGATAAAACCTGTCACTCACGTGTTCTCTTCTGTTCTTTTCCAAGTAGCGCGGTTTTCCGTTTTATTGGTGGTCCCGTACTGCACAGACCAACAGCCGGTGGATTCCCGCCCCCGCCTTCGCGGGGGTGACGTTCCTTTTGCGGGCGTGACGTATCCTCACACCTCAACCAATCGTACCAGGGACATCACCACCACCCGCAGCTACGCATGTCTTCTTTGCTTTACCTCTTCCTAGTTCTCTCTTCCCTTCCTTTTCTGTTTTTCCCAGTAAGAAATACAACTTGAAAATGGCGAACGCTACTACCAGTTCTTCCATGGGTTGCCCCGTGACGACAGACTCTGGCCGCAGGCAGACTATCCGCCGGCAGCGGGGGACCTGTTGAGCCAGAGCCTCCTTGTGCGTTCCGGTCCGGAGGGCAATTGTCTCGTTGAAAACAGTCCCCCCGCTCGGCGGGCAGTTGGTCCTTGAAGCAGCGCTGTGTACATAAGCCGAGTAGGAATTGCCAAAACCTTCCGGCACGACACCCAACCGCTGCACGATCCGGCGGGTATAGGCGTCGATGACGAAGGACGGTTTGCCCGCTGCATAGACTACGATATCGTCCGCTGTGTTCACCTACGGGCGATACCGTGATTGAGAGAGCGCAATCTCACTCCTCCACAGGCTGAGACAGCAGCCCCTCCAGCCTGCCCCGGTGGTTTACCTCTACGTGCCGGGCAAAGGCCTTGAGCTTGCGGGCTTTGGCATTGAAATAGCCGGAAGGCCGGATGATGGCGGCCAGTTCCTGCTCCGGCAGGCGGTCAATCACCCGGAGAGACCAACAGCCGGCGTCCTTCATGTTGGCGATTGCCATCTCCACGTTGGTCCAAGCCGCCGCCTGGGTGAGGATAGCGCCGATTACCACGTCCAGAGGGCCATCTCCGGGCCACCAGCCTTGGGGGCCGTAGCGGCGGTATAAAAGGTCGTAAACTTCCGGCAGCAGTTCAGACAGGTCGATGTCGGTTGGGGGTTTCACAAGCGTACCGGCAATGGGGAATCCAGTTCGATGGACTGTTCCGAAACGCGGCAATTGTAGGCGAAGACCTCGACTCCGCATGACAGGGAATGGCGCAAGGCCGAGCAAAAGTTGGGATCGGCTGTTTCGTGGGGAGCGAAGGCCACCGCGTCCGACCGTTGCACCACGAACACCACAGCGGCGCGGTGTCCTTCCGCAACGGCTTGGTCCAAACTTCTCATATGTTTGGCGCCGCGCTCGGTAGGGGCATCGGGGAACAAGCCTACTCCATCGACCACCAGGGTAACCGACTTGGTTTCAATGTAACACCGCCCGTTCGACCCATCCAACATCAAGTCCAAGCGGCTTTCGCCGAACGGCACTTCACGATTGACCTTGGAGTATTCGGCGAACTGGCCTAAGCCTCCCAACTCAAGGGCCTCGGCCACCAAACCATTGGGCAGCCGGGCATCGGCGGACGACAGGGTAAAACCCAAGTCCACCAACGCCAAGTCGAACCGGGTCTTCCGGTGTTCCCCGGTCCGGGGTTTCAATAGCACGCGAAAACCGGGAACGACGATTTCCGCTATCGGCCGGAGTTAGCCACTGTGGACTCAGCCTCTCAGACGTCGTTCACGTCCACCACGCGGGCGAAGCGTGTTTCAACCGGGGACGACTAGCGGCCTTTCCTTCCACGAGATCGGTGCCAAGCTGCATCAACAAACTCAACGCCCGCCTTGCTGCCTGAGGACGGTAGCGTTCCGTTTCAGGTGGTCTGTCCAGAGGTGACGGTACGGTGGATTCCCGCCTTCGCGGGAATGACGATTGGGCACGGGAATGACGGTTGGACCTCGGAATGAACATTGGGTCTGGGAATTAAACCACTTAAATTGCAACGCTGTCCCGGAGGACTGGCCTACGGATGGCGGAGCGGTTAACATGGTAACAATCGCGTCCAGGCATGAACCAGGATTTAGCCCGGCCCTGTCCTGGTAGGGCCAATTGATTAACAACGCGGGAACTGTGACCAACGCCAACAATATTCAAGACTTTGTGCGCCGTCTCGACCGCTCGTGTTCGTCCAACCGTTCATTGCTTTGCGTTGGGTTGGACGTTGACCCTGAACTCATGCCTGTGAAAGACCCGCTCGACTTTAACCGGGCTATCATAGACGCAACCGCTGACCTGGTTTGCGCCTATAAACCGAACATAGCCTTCTACGAGGCCTTGGGCATGGACGGGCTGCGGGCCCTTGAGGGGACCATTGACCACATCCGCAAGGCCGCGCCCAACACAGTCATACTTGGCGATGCCAAGCGGGGGGACATCGGATCTACCGCTCCAGCCTACGCCAAGGCGATGTTCCAAGTATGGGGCTTTGACGCTGTTACGGTAAACGCTTGGGGAGGGTACGACGGCTTGGAGCCGTTTCTGGAAGACCCCGCGCGCGGAGTGTTCATCTGGTGCCGGGGGTCCAATCCGGGTTCCGCAGATCTTCAGGACCTGACCGTGAACACGCTCGATGGGCCGATTCCCTTGTACCAGCACTTGGCGCGTTCCGCGGACGGTTGGAACCGTAATGGCAACATCGGGCTGGTAATGGGCGCTACCAACCCAGACCAACTTGCGGACGTGCGGAGCCTGTGCCCACACATGCCTTTGCTTATCCCAGGGGTAGGTGCGCAAGGGGGAGACTTGGCAGATGCGGTGCTGGCTGGAATGGACCGTAACGGCAGACGCGCCTTGATTAACTCGTCGCGGGGGATCATATATGCCCGGCCGGAACCAGGCGGGAGCCAGGACTTCGCCGCGGCTGCCCGGCAAGCGGCGGCCAGGCTGCGGGACCAAATCAACCGGATTTTGACGGATGCGGGCAAGGGATGGCTTTAGACCTGAAGGTAGGGGACGTGGTGAGGATGAAGAAGCCCCACCCCTGCGGCAACTACCTCTGGCTGGTCACCCGTTTGGGGGCGGATATCGGGTTGACTTGCCAGAAGTGCCAACGCCACGTAATGCTTGCCCGTTCTCACTTGGAGCGGCGAGTCAAAGAGGTCATCCTCAGGACTTCCAAGACCCTTTAACCGGTCACGAGCGGCGACGCGAAAAGGGACGGCTCCGCGCAAACCGGCGTCGTGTGGAAAGTTGGACGCGGTTAAGAGACTGACTGGCCCTGCTCCGCCGTGGAGTTGCCCCAATCCAGCAACTCGGCGTGAAACCCTCGCATCTGGTCGGACACGGTATCGATAAAGTTCCGCACCGCCCTGCCCAGGAATTTGCCCTTTAGCGTACACACGCCTATGACGGAGCTGTCGAAAATGTGATCCAAGAGGACCACGCCAAGCTTGTCATGGTCTTCGGCGTGGAGGGTAAAGTCGCTGGTGATTGCCAGTCCCATGCCGATTTCCACGTAACGCTTTATGGACTCTGTGTCGTCCATCGCCAAGACTACGTCATAAGTGAGGCCTTTACTACGCAACGACTGTTCAACCCGTTGCCTTGTGAGGCTTCCCGGGCCCGCGAGGATCATGGGCCATTCCACAATGTCTTCCAACGCGATGGGCTGCTTCTCCAGAAGAGGGTGGCCCGGGGGCGTCAACAGCACCACGTTGTACTCGAAGAGGTGCTGGAATTCCAAGGAAGGCTCCTCTGCCGGCGGGGGCGAACAAAAGGCCAAGTCCAACTCGCCGGACTTTACCAATTGAATCAACGGAGCGTAAGCCCTTGCCAGTAGCCTCATCCGTACATCAGGATATTCCGAACGGAATTTCTGGATGCCCTTGGGCAGGTGGTGCATCACCAGGTCCTGGTAGGCTCCCACGACGAAGGACCCCAATCGTTCCGAGTAGTCCATCTGTGTCTTCAGAGTGTCCACCGCGTTGACGACCGGCGTTACCAGTTCCAGCAGTGTGATCCCTTCCGAGGTCAGATGGATCGGTCTTTTTATCCGGTCGAAAAGCGTGATGCCAAACTCACTCTCCAACTTCCTCAGGTGGGTAGTGACGGTGGGTTGACCCAATTCCAGCGTACGCGCAGCTTTGGACACGCTGCGAAGGCGCGCCACGTGGTAAAAGCTAACAAGCTCTCTCAACTCCATACATCATGCTCCCCCAAGCAGACTTACGGCGTTTAATAGAATGTATTATATATTATTGCTTGACAAAATACAGTGGCGACTCAAGAATAGGTTGAGTATTGTTGGCGGGCCCGCCGAATTCTGGCAGCCATTTGGCGTAACCGAAGCCATTACACTCCTAGTGGTGCTGGTATTATGCCTTACGTTATCACCGAGCCATGTGTTGGCGTGAAAGATGCGTCCTGCTTGGACGTGTGCCCTGTCGACTGCATTGCCACAACTGACGATGCCGATATGTACCACATTGACCCTGAAATCTGCATCGATTGCTCGTATTGCGAGTCTGTGTGCCCGGTGCAGGCCATATTTGACGAGTTCGCGGTCCCGGCCAAGTGGCGGGAGTACATCCGCAAGAACCGAGACTTCTTCAAATAGGGCGGGCCGTTTTCCACCCGCCGCCTCACGTTTCTACACCTTCAGGAAAGCAGATATTGTTGTCTAAAACTAATACTGCCGTTTTAATCGACAGTGTAATCCCGGTTGACGACCGCGTCCTCAGGGCAGCCAGAGACATCGCCCTGATCGTCGGGGCCAGCCTGTTTGTAGCCCTGATGGCCCAGTTGGTGATTCACCTGCCGTTCACCCCGGTGCCAATCACCGGACAGACACTGGCAGTGTTGCTTACCGGGGCGGCGCTGGGCAGTTGGCGCGGCGGAGCCGCCCTGCTTCTGTACTTGGTCGAGGGGAGCTTCCTGCCGTTCTATGCCGGCGGCGCATCGGGTCTAGTATGGACATTGGCCTCCGGCGGCTACATCATCGGCTTCATACCGGCTGCATTCGTCGTCGGATTCCTGAGCGAACGAGGTTGGGACCGCAGCGTATGGATTATCCTCGCCATGCTGGCTGGAAACATCATCCTGTACGTGCCCGGGCTTATCCAGTTGTCCTACTTCGTACCCGAGGGCAAAGCGTTGGAGTTCGGGCTTTATCCCTTCATCCTCGGCGACTTGGTAAAGCTGTACATCGCATCGCTGGCCCTTTCCTACCGCTTGGGCGGTCGTCAACCGCTTTCAACCGCCATCAAATCGTTAGCCCGCCTTCAACGTCCCCGGTGTCGACGTTCGCCTGATCTTTGGAGCGCGGTTAACGCTATTTGTCAACCACGGCAGGCAACGATAAACTAGTACCGTTTCCAGCTAGATTTGCTGATACTGGAAAGCTGCCTCTAACTCTGGATTCCTGCTTGCGCGGGAATGACTAACAGGTGAAACAAATATCCGGTATAAGGCATATTCAAGTGGAAACGGTACTAGGGCCTGCTTCAGCGACTGTAATCACAGCTACTCTCTCCCAATCTTAGGAGGAAACCATGGCGTTGTTCTTGCGGGATGAAGACGTCTCACGGGCTGTCCAGATGGACGACATGCTGGAAGCCATTGAATCGATGCAAAACCATTTCGGGCAAGGGGAGGCTATGAACCTGGCCCGGCGCAAGATAATCGCCAGCGGCGGTATGTTGTCTGTGATGGGCGGCGGAATGTTTCACGAAGGTGTGATGGGCGTCAAGACCTACACAGTTGTCAGAGGCACTTACTCTTTTCAGGTAAGCCTTTACGACGCCGACACGGGCCAGTTGCTCTGTTATACCCAAGCCAACCGTCTGGGTCAGTTGCGCACCGGCGCCACTACCGGCGTAGCGGTGAAACACCTCTCCAACTCCGACAGCGGCACCTTGGGGATAATCGGCACCGGGTACCAAGCGCCCACCCAGTTGGAGGCGGTGACCAAGGTAAGAAATATCAAGCGGATAAAAGCCTATAGCCGTACGCAGGACCGGAGAGAGGCCTTCGCCCGGTCTATGAGCGACACGTTAGGCGTAGAGGTTGAGGCGGTTTCCAGCAACGCCGACGCCGTGCGGGACAGCGATGTCGTCGTGTGCATAGCTGCCGCCACCGAGCCGGTAGTCGAGGGAGAATGGCTGGCCGCCGGGTCGACATTGATCGGCGCCGGTCCCACCACGTGGAGGGTGTGCGAGGTGGACGACGCGACCATCAGCCGGGCTGACAAGATTTTCGTGGACTCCGCCGAGCAGGCGCGAGAAGAGGCGGGAGACATGGCCAGCGCCGTTGACCGGGGCCTATTGCAATGGAGCAACCTTGTTGAGTTGCGCCACGCGGTGGCAGGATTGGTCTCCGGCAGGGACAATCACGACCAGATTGTCTACGCAAAGCTTATGGGCACAGGGATTGCGGATGTTGCCGCAGCCAAACTGGCGTACGAAAAGGCCAAGGCCATGGGCTTGGGAATGGAGATGGACTGGTAAGGGACGGGTTCCCCTGGGTCGCCGTTTAGAGGAATCTTCGCAATCGTCTAAAAACCACCCGTTCGGTACTCTTCGGTGCGCCTGACGTTGTAGTTGCCGCGTTCGCCCAGCAGGCTCTCCACCGCCGCCCGTGCCGTGTCCAAGGAAGTAAAGCAGGGAATTTGCCGTTCGACTGCGGCCCGGCGTATGAAGAACCCGTCCTGCAGGACTGACGTGTCTCCCGACAAAGTGTTTATCACCGCTCCCACGCTGCCGTCGTTGACCACATCCACCACGTTCGGGTGACCTTCACCGATTTTCTTGGTGGCCATCGTCACGGGAATGCCCATGGCGGCAATCATAGCGGCGGTGCCTTCGGTGGCATAGAGCGGGCATCCCGATTCTCCCAATGCCCGAACCAGCACCACCGCTTCGGCCTTGTCCTGGTCGGCGATGCTGAGCAGGACACCCGTTTTCCGGCGCAGATTCATGTTGGCAGCCAAGAGCGCTTTCGACAAAGCGTTGGGGAAGTCCAGGTCAATGCCCATCACCTCTCCGGTAGAAAGCATCTCCGGCCCCAAATGCCAGTCAACTCCCACCAACTTGCCCATGGAAAAGACCGGAGCTTTTATTCCTACCAGGTTCTGGCGAGGCCAAAGCCCCCCTTTATAGCCTTGATCGGCCAAGGTTTGCCCCAGCATAACCCGCGTGGCGATGGCGGCTGCGGGAACTCCGGTAACCTTGGAAATGAATGGAATGGTACGGCTGGCCCTGGGGGTTTACCTCAAGAACATAGACCGACGTAGCGTCTGCGGCGCCCGTTGGGAGGTTGGGGCTGCGGTACGGAGGCCCTCCCAGAATTACGAACTGGATGTTCATCAACCCGCGCACTTCCAACGCCAGCCCTATCCTGGTGGTATAGTCGACGATGGTGTCGACCTCTTCTGACGTCAGGTTCAGCCCCGGATAGATCGCCATCGAATCACCGCTATGGACGCCGGCCCGCTCGATGTGCTCCATGACGCCGGGAATCAAGACCTGCTCGCCGTCGCATATAGCGTCGACCTCGCACTCCTTTCCTTCCATGTAACGGTCGATGAGCACCGGTTGATCGGGGGCCAGCGCGGCGGCGGCGGTCAAATAGCGTATGAGCTCCGACGCATTCTGGACAATTTCCATAGCCCGTCCGCCAAGCACGTAGCTGGGCCGCACCACAGCGGGGTAACCAATGTTCTGGGCCACCTGAAGCGCCTCGCTCACAGAGGTGACGGCGGCGCCTGGCGGTTGTGGAATGCCTAATCGGGACAGAAACTCTTCGAATTTGTGCCGGTCCGACGCGGTGTCGATAGCGACGGCGCTGGACCCCAGGATGGGCAGCCCCGCCATCGCCAGAGATTGGGAAAGGTTGATGGCGGTCTGGCCGCCGAAATTGCACCAGCGACGGCGGAGCCTGGTCGTCCACCATCTCGTTCTCCACAATGTCGCGCACCGCCTCTTCGTCCAGAGGCTCAAAGTAAAGCCGGTCGCTGGAGTCGAAATCGGTGGAAACCGTCTCGGGGTTGGAGTTGATCATGATACTGCGGACGCCCGACTCGGACAGTGCGCGGGCTGCGTGGACGCTGCAATAGTCGAACTCTATCCCTTGGCCGATTCTTATGGGCCCGCTGCCGATGACCACCGCCTTCTTGCCCGGCAGTGGAAGAGCTTCGTTTTCCTGGTCATAGGTGCTGTAAAAGTAGGGAGTGACAGCCTCGAATTCTGCGGCGCAAGTATCCACCGTTTTGTACACCGGCTTCAGTCCCCATTGACGCCGCAGGTTGCGGACCTGCTCCGGCAGCATGTCCGCCAAGGTCCCTACCTGC